>VNKC01000919.1:14041-71712 GCA_008042775.1 Drosophila pectinifera
TTCACTAAAAAGTCCTATATATAGTGATTAATATATATAATTAATTTGAGTACAAATGGATGAGAAACTTGGCTGTTATAAGACATTAAATTTGCAACCCTCTATCTCGCTCGCACTCGTCTCAAATGGTTAGTAGAGTCTTGAACCGTGGTTTCTAAATCCAAAGTTCAACCTTTTAATGTTTTCTTTCTTTTATAACTGCATTTTTTGTAGAACACTTAATTTGAATTAATAACAAATTAATTAGTTAATAACAAATTGTGTAATATCTCTGCACAGGGAAGAATGCGAGGAACAGGGCTTACAATAATGCAGTTTGACATTCTTCTACAATTACAGGCTGGTTTTAGTCTGATTTCAATACTACATTTTATATAGATATATTTTTTATATATAAACACGAAAAAATGCGATTTAAGACAACAACAACTAAAGATACAAGTAAAACCAGCGTGGCAAAAAATAAATAAAAATTCCGCGACGCTGACGTCGACAGCGGCAGAGGCGATGGAGTGGTTGCTTCAATTTTCAATTAGAGTATCATACTCTTTTTATTTTGGCTTTACCTAGGCCAGATAATGCTCTTCTTATCTTTAATTTTGTTCCAATTCCAATTTCGACTTTGCCTACACGGATTTTCGAGCCACTTTGCTAATTGCACGTCAACAGAAACTCAAATTCGAAGAGCGGCGAGGCGAGTCTCATTGCGTTTAGAGCTGCCTTTGCCTTTGCGCTGCCTCTGCTTTTGGCTCTGAGCCGCTGCTACCACTTTTTGTTGCTGTCTGTTGTTGCCAGACAGACGGGGAGAGAGAGAGAGCGAGAGTAAGAGAGCGAGTTCTACACTCAGTTGGTAATTTTGTTACGAAATAAAGATGCAATGCCAGTTGAAAATAAAAGTCACGCGTTCGATCAAAGGAGAGATCAGTTGTTGTTGCCAGCTCGTACTTTTTTTGCTAGCTGGCAACGCTTTTATTAAATATTTATTTGCGATCGTTTAATGAACTAATGTAATTTAGGGCGAAACTAATCAAAAATCGATATTTTAGTGCTTTTAAGACATTTAAGATCGTTCGTTTATACCTGAAATTTACGCATCAGAGTATCTAATTGTTTAAAAACACTTTTGATTGATAATAAAATATTAAATTGTAAATAAATAAATCTTTAATTACTTAAAAACAGTTTAACAGTTAATGGTCAATTAGATTAAAATTATTAGAAATTTCTGGTAAAAATTACATGAAGAAATTAATATTAAAATAAAATATTAAAACAAATAAATGTATTAGAAAATAAAAGAAAATTCAGTAAAAATATTTTGATTTTTTAATTGTTATAGAACCGCTGTGCTCTAAAATAAACAAAATTATTCATAATTCATCGATTAATTATTATATTATTATTTTGAGACCTTAATTGTGATTTAAATTATAGATTTTAATAATTTTAGTTTCAGCCACGTGAGTAGGAAATTTTGGCTATCGACTGGGCCAACAACAGAGAATGGTCACCGTATTTTGGCCCACGTTCTCGCATTGTTGTTGTTGTTGCTGGCATTGCCTTTATTTCTGGGCTTTACTTTTTTTACTCAGCTTGTATTTTTTTTGCTGCTGGAGAGCAAGAGAGAAGGACAAAAGAGAGAGACAGAGTGGGGACAGAATTCGGTGGTTGTTACGGTAAAGAGTACGGGGGATATTGTTGGGAGGAAGGTGGTAACTCGTTTTGGCCTGTTGTTTCTGTATTTCATTTTGTATTTGTTGTTGCAATTGCAGCAGTCGGCCATCTAATTATGAATTGCAGTCACGACGAGACAAGTTTTTTTCCTGTCTCCTCTCTTCCTCTCCCCTGTGCCAACCTTTTGGCGCTCTCTTGCCCACATACACTCTTTTGCTCCCTCTCTGGCTCACCTTTGGCAGTGGGAAAAATCAATGAAAGTCGGCTCTCTCGCTCTCCAATGTTCGCTCTCTCTTTATGGCCGCTTCCTTACCCCAAAAGAAAGAAGAAAAAAACGGACACACGTCGTCAGTTTGTTAACTTATTAGGTTCTACTACCGCACACACAAACGCACAAGCAAGCGGCTCTCTCTCGCTGGCTTGCGCTCTCTCACTCGCAACGTCAGCGTTGCGGCTTTTTCTGCTTCTTGCTCTTGCTACGTTATTTTTTTTATCGTATTATTTTGCACCGCTTTGTTTCCAATAAGCAAACACAGCCGACACCGAAATGCTAATTGGCCCAACTAAACACTTGTTTAAAACACAATTCAACAACACAAGAAATAAAAAAAAGGAGCTAAAATGTAGAAACTCTAAATAAGACAACAAAACAAACGTAACGAAACGTAAAAGAGAGCGGAAAGCTTTATATTTACGTTGTTTTTTGTATTTTTTTGTTGTTAGCACTCTTCTTCCATTTGTTGTTTTGGGTAATTAAGCTATTTAACTCTGGTCACTGCTGCCGCTGTTGTTGTGGTTTTTAAGTTATTATTTTACACAGGAAAAAAAATTAAATAAAAAAAAAACAAGAGAGAACGCGGCGTAAAGCGTTTAGGGAGATCAGATTTTTTTTCAAAAATTAGTAAGCAACGTTCACGTAACAACAAAATACAACCATTTACGTTGACGTTCCCGTTACGTTCACGAGCTGTGTCAAATATCCTTTATCTTTTGTTGTTATAATATTTTTTGCAATTTACGTTTTTGTGTGATCAGCTTCTCTGCTGCTTTTTGTTGCTATTGTTGTTGATGCGACCGCGCTCAAAAACGGTTCAAAACGGTAGTAGTAGTAGTACAAAGGCAAAACGGCGAAAGGCGATGTTTCCAGCGACGACTTTTCCGTTTTCCGCGGCACACACCGTCGCCGTTGAAACAGTTTTTGAATTTACAGAATATTCCTCTCTCCGACCGTCGCGTTTTGGGAAAAAAAAACGTTTGTGGCTCGTATTTATAGGTTTTGCTCTCTTCTGTCGTAGTCGCCGTCACTGCTTTTGCTCTCTAAGAATTTTACGCTCTGTGTTGGTTGTTGGCTCTCCGTCTCACACTCTCTCTCAGTTGTTAGCATTGCTGGTTAAGTCAGTTGGTACTTTTATTGCGACGCAGTGGCAACGCTGCTGGGGAGCAGGTTAAAATCCAGGAACACAAAAAAAAGTAATTTAAGCGTATTTAAAACGGCTAATTCGATACATTGTATTATTATTATTATTTAAGAACAGTTATTACTGATTAAATATAAATATATTAAATATTAAAGAACATATCTAACAATGCTCAGAAAAAAAATCTAAGAATCGCATAGAAAACTATGTTAATTTTACTATACTAAAAACTTAAGAGCAACTCTGTCAATGGTCAACATGGAGAAATATTATTTTACTTATTAGCGACTATAAAATTTCTATAACTTTAGGACTTCTCCAAAATTATCTTTAATAAAATCTGTCTGAAAAAAATATATATGAAATCCTACGCTTTTAAAGATTTTACGAAATTTGGAATTCAAGAAACGATTCGATGCTGGCGTCGGCAGAGAAGAGCAATACCAGAGAATTATGGATTCAATTTACTGGAGAGAACTCTCTCCCTCTCTGGCTCCTGGCTTTCTCTCGCTTTCCCGCAAACAGCTGTTCGGAAGGGAAATTTTTCGATGTCCTTTCTACGGCGCGTGTATACCAGTTTTTTTCAAATAGAAAGACTGTTCGAAACTGGTTGTTTGTAAATCTCAATTATACGAAAAGCCTAATTTTAATATTTTATTGTCTAAATAATATTAATACACATTATATATGCAATTTTAAGTAACAAATTCCTTGTAAGCCATTCTGTGGCATCCCTGATAAAAACCATTACAAGAAAACTAAATATAAAGGAAGTGGAAGAAAAGTAGATTAAGTTATGTTAACTATATTGAAAAAAAAAAAATATAACGCTTGAACTTAAATTTCGTATTGAATAGGGTAATAAAAAAAATTCGAACGGTGTGCTATATCTTTAAAATCAAATATGTTTATTTCAAAACCGTGAGATTATGTTGCCGTACCGCCAATTTTCGAATATGCAGTGCGGCCGTCTCGTGTGGGCAAAATATCCTTTAGCATAGTGTGGCCATACGGGCGGTAATGATCGATTGCTCGCTTTTTAGCTTCTCCGCTATTTTTCAAAATTGAACAAATTAAGGGATTCATACCCACCAAACAAGAAGATGAAAAGACGAAACGACAATTTGAATTTAGAGATTTATTAAATGTCTAACGGTCTATTACGCAAGCTAGTTTTTCAGTCTCTTAGCTATATAATTCGAATTTTCTTGACCTATTTTAATCCACTCAACCACCAACGGTTAAGATATTTTCGAAATTCGCTCAAAAGCCCTCCGAATTTCGAACCGGCAGTCTGGCTGCATTGCGTGGGCATGGAAATCCGCAAAACCGGCACAATGTGGCCATAAGACCGAGGAAGCGATGAGTGCCTGGCCCGTTGGCATTTCCGGTTTTGTGACGGCGACGTGCGTCTGGCCACACTGGTCCGGCAATAAATAATCAAAGAAAACATTCGCAACTTTGTTGCGGGCGATTAAAAGCAATCCATCATTATAGAAAAAACAAAAAAATTCATCAAATCAGTGATAAATCATTTGCATTGCACACACACAAATAATTGAAACAACAACAAACGAAAATGTGATGTTAAGTGAGTAAAATCCATTAAAAACTGCATAGGTGTGTGTGTGTGTACGAGTGCTTGAGAGTGTGTGAGTGCGCGTGAAGTGCGAATAAAGTGAAAGAAAGAGCAAAGCAAAGCAAAAAAGCAGAAGAGCGGCGCCAGCCAAAAATATAAACAATTTACGATTTTTTTTCGATGTTTCTACGAGGGGAGTTACATATAAGTGTAAGAACAATTTTGAACCAGTTCCAGGTTCCCCCCTTTTTTTTTTTTGTAAGGCTCCACTTCTCGCGCGTGTGTTGGTGTGTGTGTGGGTGAGATGAAATAAATGAGAGAGATATCGGGAGAGAGCGAGAAAGAGAGACCAGTTTCCAGCTGCCTTTGTGTGTGGATTTTATTTTATTTTTTTTTCTCGTTTTGTTCTGTGATGTGATTTCTGAACTGCGGATATTCGCTAAAAACATTATTCGGATCGGCGGCATCCCAACCCTTGTTTTGTTATCCCTTTTTTTGAAGTGTGTGCGTGCCTGCTTGTGCTTGTGTGTTTTCAACCCCCAAAAACCCCCCGGCGAAAATCACTGAGCAATAAACCACCCACAAAACACCGCCCACAACCGCCACCCGTCGCCCGACTCCGCCCCACCGAAAATATTTTTGCCCAACTGAAAATTTTCTTCTTCCAAGGTGATGATGTGCTCTTCCTCTTCCTTGCCTTTTCCTTCTCCGTTTTGCCTCTTCCAGGAGGAGCAGCGCACACGAAAAAAGGGAGAACGAGCGTGAGCGAGCGAGAGAGCAATTCAAAAACTGTCGAAATAAAACGGCTTCTCCCCCACCTTCACCTCCTTCTCCTTTCAACCCACCTGCACCCCTCTCTTTTCCCCTCACAGCTCTAGCTCCATCGCATGACTACGCTCTCAACCACTGAGGCTCGCCCTGTCTCTGTCGCTCTTGCCCCATCTCACTCTCGCTGCCGCTGGCCGCCTGCCTTTCTGTGTGTTTCTTTTGTGCCTATTTCCGCTGCCGCTTGTTAGGTCAGCTCTTTTCATCTCCCTCTGCCCCGGCCCCATTCCGTTTTTTGGGCTCCAAGTTCTGGCAGTCCTTTAAATACAGTGGCGGTCACAAAAATAGTAATCTGGTGAAAATAATATTAAAGAAAACTATCCTTATTTTACATTTACACTTGTCCTATAATATAATATATTGCCCTATTTGTTCTATACATATTCCAATTAAATGTGAATTTGATGATGTGAATTGTAATCTGTGAAAAAAAAAACCTTAAAATTAATTAAATCTATAGTATGTTCTTCATTTCACTTCACTTTTGCACCTTCCAAACATTTTTGGCACAATTTGCTTGACCGCTGCTGTTTATGCCTTTTATATTTTTTGTTTTGTGCCTGCTGTTATGTATGTGAATCAAATGATGAGACTGTGTGTGTGAGCTAGGGCAAAAAGGCAATGGCAAAGGAAAACAAAAAAAAGGGAGTAGGACAAGAACTCAAAGAAAAGAACAACTTTTTTATTTCTCGCACAACAAATCCAATTAACTTTTGAAAATTGCGCGCTCTTGCTTACGTTTACCAACACTGCCCACCGAATGCAACGCTGTGCGCGCACACAAAGCCAGACCCAGGGAGACAAAAATTCACACACACACATGTTCATAGAATTTTTTTGTTATTATTGAACAGAAGAAAGAACAGCGCAAAAAAAAAACCTTCGTGAAGCTAGCGTGTGTGAGTGTGAAAAACGGCAACAACAAAAGTGTGGAAAATCGCGAGGGAAAGCGCGCCACCTCTCTCTCTCCCTGTCTCTGTCTCTTTTGCGCAAAGCAAAGCAAAGCTACAAAAAAAATTACTCGCGGGGGAGCAAAATCGGCAGAGGAAGAACAAGCAGAAGCCGAAGAAGAAGAAGCAGAGCAGAAGCAGTGAAGGAGAGGAAGAAGAAGCAGCGCAGCCGCCGCTAATTGTCGCGTCGTTCGTTGTTGTTGCTGCGTCGCAAAAGGGAAAAGGAATAAAATAAATTTAGCATCAAAATTATTGCGATAATTGTAAATAAGTAAAACGGGCAGAGGCAGCGCTCCAGCAAATAAAAAATCTCAAAACTCAACGCAACGGGCGAGCAAAAAGAAAAACTATTATAAACGCACACCAAAAAGGTCAAAAATGTGAGCAAAGTGCGAGCGAGAGAGAACGCGACGAGGAGACGGAGACGGCAACCGCGCCTCCCCCCGAAAAAAACGAAAGAAAAATGGAGCAGAAGTGAAAAACTTGTGTGAGTGTGTGTGTGGGGGGGAAAAGCTAAAATTAATTTTTGTTTTTATTTCCAACTAGTTCGTGTGAGTGTGTGTGCGAGTGCTCCTGAATGTGTTCGTGTGTGTGTGAGTGTGATTTCGTAAAACGCATTTAAATTTGTTAATAACAAAAAACGTGTGTATTTATCTTACAGTTAGAACCAATTGCACAAAATATATACAAATATATATATGTGTGTATATATATATATAAATTTATATATATATATATACGAATTAAGCAACAAAGAGGAGAGACGGAGGACAATTGAGAGCGAATCAATAAATAATAATAACAAAAAGCGAGAAGAAAACGGAGAAGTCAGCAGCGCCTGCACATGTATTAGTTCGTGTGCGTGTGTGTGTGCCAGTGTGCGTGTGTGTGCGAGTGAGTGTGTGAAACAAACAAAATTTCCTTTCAAGACAAAAACAAAAAAAAATGTGGAAATCAAGTAAGGAATTAATAATAATAACAACAACAACAACAGAAGCAGGAGAAGAAGCAGCAGCAGCACAAACGCAAACAACAACAACAACAGTAGCAGCAGCGGCAGCGTCGTCGTCCAGCGACGTCAGCGTCGCCGCATGGAAAGCGCAAAAAACCGCATGACAAGGAAATGGAAAATTTTTGTTCAGCCAAAAAAACCAAATGTGAACGTAAAGCAAAGGGCAAAACCAGGGAGAGAAAAACAAAACAAAATCGAAAGAAACAACGTGCGTGTGTTTGAGTGCTACAAAGATCAAGAAGAAGAAGAAGACGCCAAAAGAAGTTTTTAATTCAAATAAATAATACGAAAAGAAAGGAAGAAGCCGGAGAAAAGAGAGAGGAAAAGAAGCTGCAGCAACATTAAAAAGAAATTGAAAAATTAATTACTAAAACAGAACAGCGGCACAAACGCAAACAACAAAATATAACTAAGTAAACGAGCAGCAAAAAGAAACGAAGAAGAGGCAGCCGGTAAATATATAAAACGGAAAGAGCAGCTAAAACAGAAAAGAAAGAACAGAAAGGAATCAAAGCGGTAAAAATAAAACAAAATTCTCATGTCAATGAAGAAGCAGCGTAAAAAAATGTAAGTACAAATTATAACGGACTTTCGGCCATAAAACTAACAGTACATTCATTATAATCTCTACTTGTCGATCAAAATTAAACATTTTTCAACTATTTTTCAATTTAAATAAAGTCATTAACTCAATGAAAGCATTTAAGAATTTTTTTAATTGTGTATCAAATCTTTCTTATAACAAAGTTTGTGTTAACAAATAAATCCAATAAGAATATTATATATTTTCTTTCCTGATTTCTCAACCTATTTCAGATAAATCCGTGCAATACAAATTAATTAAGCTCTGCCGCAGCCTCTCAGCAGCTGAGAAATTGTAAGTTAAGCTTCGCATAAAAAACGGAAAATCAACTTAATCTTTCACCAAAATTCCAGATTGAAAATACCATAAATTATCCAAAGCTGCAGTTGTGGTTGCAGCGCCTCAGAAATTAACAAAAGGTGAGTGCCATAAGTATTTCAGCTATAAATAATATAAACTGTAGTAAATTATTATTAAAGCTGGGTTAGAGATCAAAAAATCATATTGTTAAGAAGATTTTCATGTGAAGAATATGTTTCTTATAATAATAATGGGAATATCCTCCCATAAAACCTAGGAATTGGTCTTGTCTTTGCTAAAACGGATCTCATTTGGCTTAAAAAACTCTAGTTAGTATAAAAGTAAGTAGAAAAAGTAAGTGTACAAGGCCAAGCCCCTAAATATTTATTCTTAAACCAGACTCTAACGCTTATTTTTCTTTCTCTTTTGGCTTGCAGATCCCCAACTGTACAAGGATAATATATATAATATATAATATAATAAATATTATATCGCTGCCATGGCCAGCAGCGCGACAAACGTCGACGGCGGCGGCAGCGGGACGTCGGCGGCGCTGCCCTCGTTGTTTCCGAACGCTGCCGCCGTTGGCGCCGCTGCCGGCGTTAAGGATATGGACGGACTGATTGCCATTAACGATAGCGCCCTATCGCAACAGATCGAATTTATACTGCAAGACGCTCCCATGGAGCAGGACGACGATCCGCACCAGCATTCGCACTCGCATTCGCACCATCAGTCGCACTCGCACTCGCACTCGCATCCCCATCACCATCATCACAATCCTCACCAGCAGCAGTCGCAGGCGCAGCATCCGCATCATCACCTCAAGCTAGAGAGCAGCAACGGCAACAGCAACAACCACCCACCGACAGTCGCAGCAGCTTCCGCAGCAGTAACTGCGGCCGCAGCAGCAGCAGCAGCCACTGTGACCACAACAAACAACAGCGCTTCCTTCAATACCAACAACAATGGCAGCAACAGCAGTAGCAGCAACAGCAATCACCTGGACAGCCAGCTGCTCCTCCAACAGCAGCAGCAACAGCAGCACCATATCCTCAACGGTCGCCGCATCATCATCCAGGCGACCAGCAGTGGCAGCAGCAGCTCGGCAGCCACTACCGCCGTTTTGGCCGCCAGCGACATTAAGGAGGAGGAGGATGAGGAAGAGGATCCAGAGCTGAACGATGAGAACCTGCAGGACATCGAGGAGGAGGCCCAGGCAGCGGAGGCCGATGAAGAGCCAGAGACCACGGCACAACACCATCATCTGTCGTCCACGCGCGTTAAGCTCGAGCTGGAGGAGGACGAGGAGATGCCCGACGACGACGAGGAGGAGGAGGACGAGGATGAGGATGACCACGCCCAGCTGGAATACCAAATCAGCACGGCCACGGGAACGAGTAGTGCCCTTGGCGGCGCTGGCACAGCAGCAGGAGCAGCTGGCGCCGGTCAGCAACAGTTGGTACAATTGCCGGCCGGCAGCATAGTGAGCACCACCACCCACCGATTGGCTGTTCCCGTCACCGAGGCTGCCCTCGTCCAGCTGCAGCGGCGACCTGTGTACATCAGCAATGCTGTGGGCGGCCTGACAGCCGGCACTACGTACGTTCGCATGCCGGCGACGGCTGTGATCAGTCGGAGTCCCATGACGGTGCTAAATGTGGTGCAGCAGGCGATGCCGGCCACCCAATTGATACTGCAGACCCAGGCGCCAGTGCAGCAGCAGCAGCAGCAACAGTCGCAGCCTTCGGATCAGCAATTGGCCATGGCCTTGGCGCAACAGCAGCAACAGCAAGCACAGCAGCAGGCACAGCAACAGCAGCAAGCCCAACAGCAGGCGCAGCAGCAAGCCCAGCAACAGTCCCATCCAGTAAAGCCTCCAGCAGCCACCTCGTCATCCAGCTCTTCCTCCAGCAACAACAGTAGCTCCAACAATGTAACCACCACCGCCAACAGCACCACCAACGCCAACACAAACGCAACATCAAACGCAAACGCCACCAGTTACCAGTGCGTGGAGTGCGTCGAAAAGTTCGATTCGAAGGAGCTATTCGATATCCACCGCAGTGGACACGCCAACAACATGAAGTGCGCCATCTGCAACATGGTGCTCAAGTCGCTAAAGAACTACGAGAAGCACTGCCTGCGCTGCAAGCCCTACGAGTGCCAGATCTGTGGCCGCGTCGTCCGCTTCCGGCCGAACTTCATTAAGCATATGCGAGTCCACACCGGCCAGCAGTCGGAGCGGCACAAGTACAAGTGCGAGGTGTGCCACAAGGAGTTCATGAGCTTCGAGTACTTCAAGGTGCACAAGAAGATACACAACGAGAACGTGAATCTCACATGCGAGATCTGCGGCAAGGTGTTTAGTGCGCTCGCCTCGCTCCGCGGGCATTCGAAGTTGCATTCGGGCGTCAAGCTGCACAAGTAAGTGGGACTAGGTGTTAAGATCAGTGGGGATCTCTTAACTAATGCTATATCTTCCTCTGTTTATCAGGTGCGATGTCTGCGGCAAGGGCTTCGGGCAGCGCTACAACCTAAAGATTCACGCCAGAACGCACACGGGCGACTTTCCCTTCGAGTGCAAGATCTGCAAGAAGAAGCTGCACACACAGTCCTCGCTGCAGACGCACATGCAGGTCCATTTGCGGGATCAGCCCGGCGGAGCGGCAGCAGCGGCGACGACGGCGACGGCATCCTCGAAGGCGTCAAACAGCAGCAATTCGAGCAATAGCAGCAACTCCAGCAGCAGTAACTCGAGCAGTAACAGCGCAACGGCAGCGGCTGCTGCGGCGGCGGCTGCTGCAGCGGCGGCGGCGTCTGCCTCAACGACGACGATCGTCAAGCTGGAGCCGCCGCACGAGATGGAGCGCCCGGGCACCAGCAACCAGCTGCACCATCAGCAGCAGCAGCAGCATCACCACCTGCAGCAGCAGCACCAGCAGCATCAGATGGAGCTGGACGAGCAGTCTGGTTTGAGCGGGGACGAGGAGGATGGCGGCGGCAACGTGATGGTTAACTCATCCTCGCATATTGTGAACGCAACCACCAATCGCTTGACCACCGGCGAGGATTCATCCAATGAATCCTCGAATGCCTCGCTACACCAGCCGCACTCCTCCTCCTCGTCCTCGCCAGCCACGCAGCACCAGCAGTCACTGTCGCAGCAACAGCAGCAGCAGCAGCAAGTGCAGCAGCAATATCTCGTTACGGCTCCAACCCGAACGATCGTCATCAAGAACTACATGCAGCAGGGCAACCAGCATCAGCAGCAGCAGCCACATACCTCCGATACAACGCCAGTGCTGCATGCCCAGGTCATCCAGAGCGGTGCAGGCACCAGCAACGGTAGCGGGAACAACAGCACCTCCATCTCTTCCTCCTCCAGCAGCAGCAGTAGCCACAACTCTGGCGGCAGCAATCTCAGCAACGGCTCGCAGTTGATACGCAAGACGCCAATCATTCACCATTCAACCAATAACAACCATAGCACCGGCGGCAGCAGCAGCAGCAGCGGCGTAGCGCTGACCAGCGTGGTCCAGCAGACAGGTGGTGAGTGCCGAGTGTCTTCCTTAACTGAATTCCCTTCTAAATAAGCATCTCTTTCTTTGCTTGCCCAGTTGTTTCGCCCGCTCAATCGCCATCATCGTCCTCAACCTCGTGCTCCTCGCAAACAGTGCTCGTATCGAAGGCCACCGGCGTGCCACTTTCCATTGCCTCATCGGCAGCGGCGGCGGCAGCTCTGGGCGGCTCGACGATCATACGCAGCACCAGGAACCATCACCACCAGCAACATCAGCAGCAACAACAGCAGCAGCAACACCAGCACCAGCAGCAACAGTCCCAACAACAGCAGCAGCGGGTGACGCAGCAGCGCAATAACCACCGAAACCACCACCGACGTCGTCATCTGGCGGATATGGATGATGACGAAGACGAGGATGAAGATCAGCAGACGCATCAGCAGGCGCAGCAGCAGGCCCTTCATCAGCATCATCATCAGCAGCAGCAGCAGCAGCAACAACAACAGCAGCAAGCGCAGCAGCAGCAGCATCATCACCATCATCACAATCATCATCATAATCATCACAATCATCACTTCGATGACGACGATGACGATGAGAAATCATCACCGTCCCTGGCCACAGCGGCCATCATCAAGGTGGAGCCAAATCTATATTCCTCCGGTTCTGGCGACAACTCCAACGATATGTTCATCAAGGAGGAGGTCATGTTCGAGGACTCAGCGGCACCGCATTCCCCCCAATCGCCGCCCAGCTCCAAATTTCGCATTTCGAACTTTGACAGCGACTTGGTGGACCATCACGTGGATCTAAATCACTCGCTGCCGCCGTATGGTAACCTATTTGAGCCGCACTCGATACCGGACAGCATACCCGTTCAGCTGTATCCGGACGATGACGATGACTTTCGGCTGGATCATAGTTCGCTGGGTGGACTGCACAACACAACGTCGTCTTCGACCACCGACGGGGACTTTATTAAGAAGGAATGGGTCTATGGCACCGGCACCAGTTCCTATGCCATGAACGGCAAGTTTGACGATGACAGCGATGCGCTATGCGATGCGGCCAATTTCATCTACAATTGAGTGATGACGCAGGAGGAGCGGGTGTCTCAGTATCGCAGGAGCAACAATCATCAGGAGGAGGAGGTGGTAGAGCAGCAGTGCGAGGAGCAGTTGCAGGAGCAGGAGCTGGAACTAACTGGAGTTGAGCGAGGAGCATCGCAGCAGCAGTGTCTGGCCTACAGCCAAGTGGAGCTGATGAGGATGGTTATTATTTAGCCCCGGATTCATAGCCTGTACACGTATATATTATATGAATGTCACCCTATCCCCCGTAACCATTTACCGCATATTCCACACACACATACACACACTACATACACATCTCCATCCGATGCATCGTGTATTTATGGTTATTTCGAACTAATTTCGCTCAGAAACTCCGTTTAAAAGGAAGTATTGACTAGCAACCTACTGTATTTAATTTGTTTAATGCCTTTTTATCGACTTTACACTTTTTCTATCTAATATTAAGCCCAAAACTGGGTTTTTCTATATGGCAAACCGAGAAATTAAAGATCAAGTGAAATTAATTTGAAATAACCATATATTGCAAAAGGATCGAGATGTAACCAACATTATATATATACATATATGTGTATATGTATATGGTTCATACTTAACCCGATATGTATGCCCCACATATATAGATAATTTGCTATCTCTCTCTGTTGCGCTCGTGATTGATCTTATAACGTGATCTTAAATCTAAATCAATGTGTAGAATATGTATAATTTTTCAATTTCCAATTCGCTTCTGTTCGAACTTTTCTCCCAGTGTGTAATTTGTGTCACCAACACCCCCACCCCTGTTTGTTATAGTTGCTCGCTCTCACTCACTGTGTGTGTGTGTCTCTCTCTGTCTCTGTCTTTGTTGCTCTCGTGAGGTCTCTGTCTCTCGCTCTCTCACACCCTCACTCTCTCTTTCTCTTTCTGTGCCTCTGTATCTATCTCACTCTGATCTGTTCCCCCGTTCCACCTTTTGTGTAAAAAGATGCAAAAAATATGAGAAAATCGAACCCCTCCCCCCCTTTTAAATCTCAAAAATTCTTTTGAAGAAAAGAAATACCTTGTATAACTCTTGATGTGAAACACGAATTGTTTAACTATTTAAGGCCCTATTATTTTATTATTATTATATATTACATATCATTTAGATGTATATTTTATATATATGTCGCCCGGACACCGGACACCGGACACCTTTCTGTATGGCGCTCAGCACATTGTAACGAGTACGAACGAACGAGAACTAGTAGAGAACCTAATTTTAGTTGTGTGTATAGTTTTGTTTGCATTTGATCTCTTTGAACTCTGATCGATTTCAATTTCGATTTCGGCTTTAAATTCAGTTCCTGTTTGTAATGGCAAAGATAACGTTGAGAAAAATTGTATTATACTTTTAATAGATATATATTATACGGACTAATAACATGTATATCGCGTATGCATAGGCGATCAATGTGCTGTCTCTATATGGAAAGATCTCGCCCACCCTATATCTATATATATATATCTCTATATCTATGTCAGTGGTGCCCTACATTGACACGTTCGAATTGCTTTTGTGTGCGTAAGAAATAGAACGAAGTGGTTAGGTTTGTGCATACTATACGTGTGACTGACGATGCGATTAGGGCACCACTGATGTATATATATCCCTATCTCTCTGGGGCGAACATCGCGTCCTTCAGTATTGGCTCCGAAATCGAATCCAAAAAAGATAAACAAGTGAAAACGAAACGATCAAATCCGGAGAAGCTTCAATTTATGATTTAATTTTGGCTAACCCTTACCTTAACCCTAACCTTAACCGAGACTCAAGAAACCCCGATTGTTTTCACTTACCTTACCTTGTCCTTGATCTTAACATTAACCTTTAACCTTAACGGTAACCCCCGATGAACCTCGTTTGTTTTCACTTACCCAACCGATAACCTTAACCGTGACCCGAAGTGTCTCGTTTGTTTTCACTTACCTAAAGCGCAGTATTTTTTTCCCTTAATAATCGAGCATCCTTACCATTCTATTTTTTTTTCAAACCATATTTAGTTTGTAGTGCTTATAGTTATTTTTTTTATGTCGGTTAGGATACTCGATGATGAACAGCTCTCGACCGTTAAACAGTTTCTAATGTGCAATCTCCTACTGTCACTGAACTTTGACCTCTCACCTCGTCGCTCGAACGGAACGAACGAACCCCCTGGACATGAATTTTTGTGGTTTCCTTAATTAGTTGCTAAGTCTTAAGTCCCAACAAAACAAAACAAAACAAATACGAACACAATGATTATGATTTGCATTAAAATGATATATATAAATATATATAGATAATCTGTAGCTAAGTGTAAGCCTAATTTCTGTGTAGACTGTAAGCTGGAAGAGAGCATGCTTTAGCTTTAGCTTTACCCCTAACATACGAAACTGCATAAGCATATGGATATATAATACATATATATATGTATATGTCTATATATTCTCGTATATATAAACATATATAGATATATATAGCCGCTGTACAATTATTTGATCTTTAGCATTAACGTTTAACCACTTTTAATTTGCATTTACATCAAATATTTTGTGTATTCATATATATATTTTGAGTTCCCTTTTTCGAATGCGAAGAGGAGGCAAAGATTGCGAAGATTAAAAACTATCTGAAAACAAAATATAATATAATAATATATTATCCATCTGGTATGGGAATCGATCAAAGGATGGAGAAGGAAGTGGAGAGTTTTAGGAGAACTTCGAGGAGAGGAAGTAAATCCATAATGACAAACAAAACTTCTATCAAAAGCATTTAATGTTAACAGCATCGTAATAAATCTATATAAATTAATTAATTACATATATATATATATATAAAGAATATATAATTATTACGTGTATAACGAAAATGGAGAAAACACGAGTTAGCCAACAATTGTAAAACGTAGCTGAAAGAATTAACCATTTTTTTTGTCGTGTATAGCATATATAGAAGGAGATAAATATTTAAAGCAGTGTTTCTATTTTTCCTTTCCCATTTTTTATTTTTTGTGCGTTTACTTTGCTTTTTTGCTTCATTCTAAAAACAAAAAGAGAGTTTTAATAATTAAATAAATAATTATAATTGTTGTTGCTTGCCATTTTGTTTGTTACTAAAAAGAAATAACTATAACAAGAGCCGTTAATCATAAACAACAACCGAAACACACACACAACAAACACACACAACAAACACACACACATATAGACACATAGAAAAGCTCAAAGGAAAAACACGCGCAAAAGAGAAAATGTTTTTATTTACACGAAAGAAAGAAAGGAGAATCATTTACGGACTTGTCTTCCGCACGAGTTAAAGGTTCGATTACGAACGATGTACAAATTTCCAGTTGATTAAATCGATAACCGATAACCAGCGATTACCGATTACAGCCCTGACCCCCCCACCCCATTGAACCCCTTGCCAGGCTCCTTCTTTCGGAAACTCAATTAATTTATAAAATTTATCAATCAAGCAGTACATTTCTCGAGAGACAAAAAAAGAAATACAGAAACAGGTGGTAACACACACTCTCTCCCCTTTTCAAGGGCAAGTAGTCATCCCATACACACTGAGAGAAATGAACAAGTGAAATCATTATAAGTAAGGAAGTACGCCCCCGAAAAAAAAAACCAAAAAATATACAATTCTTTCAGTTAAGGATACAGAAACCAACCTATAAGAACTTTTTTGACTAAAAACCAAAACTAAAACGTGAATTTTTGTACATTTGCAAAATGGAAATATTGTAAGATTTAACAAATCCAAAACAAATACTATTTTATATACCAAACAACAAAAAGGAGAAACAAAAACAAACCGATGATTAACAACAACAAAAAACCCAACAACTTTGCACCACAAACAACAACAACCAACAACAACAACCAAACAAAGCTAAATTTTTAGAAATTTAATCTCAACGACTGCGCACACAACAACAACAAGAACAACAAATTTTTTTGTAATATATTAAAAGAAACTAAGGGAAAAAACACAACGTAACTTTAATGAGATCGAAAGAAACGAGATAGACGAAGATGAGACGCGATAGGAGGAAATGGGAGAAGAAAGCAAAAGTGAAATATTTTTTTAAGTGTAAACCAAGGCCGGTCAAAGGCTTGGGCGCCAAATTTTCTGCAATAAAAAAGTAAATTTAATAAAGAAACATTGTAAACTTTATAGGCATATATATACACACACACACACACAAAATTTAAGTGAATATTTAACGAAGAGAAGAAAGTAAAGCTAAGAACAGTCCAATTTCACACACGAAACACACACAACATTCTTCTTCACATTGAAATTGAAATTGAATTTAACGCTCAGTTAAGTCTTTTATTGTTTTTGAATTTTTTTTTACATAAATGTACCTAAAAATGTGAAAGAAACAAATTAAAATCTAATTTCTATGTGTCTCCCCTTGTGTGTAACCTTTGCAAGTCTAAATTTAATTTATAACAAATAAGGAAAAGGAAAAACATAAGGAAAACAAACAACACATAATCATATAAACGAGAAAAAGCAAATAAATTAAAATTAAAAATTGTAACTAAGCATAAAGTAAATGGAAGGTAATTATTTTTAAAGGAAAATCAATTTGTTATGCACAAAATAAGCAGAAAAGCCAATTTTTTAAGTTACGAATTTGTTACGAATGGATCTAAAGAGAAGACAAAGAAGCAAACAAAGAAGGAGAAGGGAAAAAGTGAAGTAAAAACAAGAAATTTTACGCAAAACACGACTTTTTAAAGCATTTTCGAGAAATATTGAGAAAAAATATAGCAGCCCGAAACCGAAACCGAAACCGAACAATTTCAATCTGAACAACAACATAAAGCCCACGAAAGTATATATATATATAAATAAACAAATAAATAAATACAAATAAAAACAAATAAATATATTTAAATAAATTATCTATAACAGACAAAAGGTAAAGTAAATTAAACAAATCGTATTTATACACTATGAATGTCTAGTCGTATTTTCAGTATTATGTAATCCCCTACCCCCCTTCCCCGCCCCAGTAAAAATACAAGAAAAATAAAAACTATAGAAAGCTAAGCTAAATGAATGTGAAAAACGAGAAAAACAAATTTTTGAAAATGCAACCTAAAAGCAAAAACAAGTAAAATATAAACCAGAAATTATGTGTGTAGCGTGTACAATAAAACAGAAATAACAAGAAAAAAACGAAAAAAAAAACAGATTATGGTAAACAATTTTTAGAAGCATTTTTAACACATATGAAAACCAAACTAAACGTTTACATAAAAAATATAAGAGAGAAGTGGAGGAGAAGTGCAGCAGTGCAAGCGCAAAAATTAAACGAAATGTGTCTGTTTTTAGTGTTTAGATTGAATGTAAGCGAAACCACAATAAAAAACATAACAAGAATTCATATATATATACATAAATCATTACAACAAATTACTAAATCAATGTGTGTGCAAACAAGCGGCAGAGCGGCAGAGATTTTTGAATAGATTTAGGAGGCGGGAAGTGTGTTGGAAGTGGAAGTTGGCAGCAAGTCCAGTCCGTTCAATATTTTTTGTTCTCGATTCTGCAATATATATCCTATATATATGTCTGTGTTGTTTTTTTTTTGGGTGCCATGACATACTGCCCATGGACGCGCCAAGTGCACAATCATTTTAATATTAAAATAAATACATAAGGGAGTACTGGTGGTGACTTTTTAAGGAAAACTCTATGGTTTTCCCCCACGTCCATGGGTTCTATGTCATCTCATCACCGTCTGTCTCTCGTGTGGAATTTAAAACGCGCACTTTGTATGTATTTGAATATATTATATCTCTATTTTTTTATTACTCTTAGTTTTGTGTATAAAAAAAAAACAAACAACAAACAAAAAAAAAGAATGTCGTACATACAAGAAAATTTTAAATTTTAATCGATATGTTTAAACGATTTAATCTTAGTGCTTAATTTAATTAACCTTCTTAATTTCTCATTTGAATAGTGAACATTTAATGGATCTTTTACTTTATAATTTAACACACAAAACACACCAACAACAACAAGCAAATGAAAATATATATATTTTGTCAGAGTAACATTTTGTTTTATTATCAAAGCCTTATTTCCAGATTATTTCAGTTTTATCCCCGACGATCGGCGGTCGTTGGCAGGTTGGTTCATATCAGATAAAGTATACAACTATCTGTATAAAATATCTATATGCGTGTATGGCATCAAATATATAAATGTAAAGAGTTTCGGGAATTATACATTAAAAGAAACAAGCAACAAGCAACAAACAAAAAACAAATGAAGAATTGGCGCAATTTGCTCAACATATTAAAGAAAGATACACTTCTTACAAAAAGGGAAAAACCTAAAATATATATTTCCATATTTCCAAGCAACGTTAACGTTACTTTCCCTGTTTTCCTCCTTCTTTTCCCCTTCGTTTTCAATTAATAGTGGAAATTTTAATGAATTTAGTTTAACTAATAAAAGCGAAGTAGTCAAAGCAAAGCCAACAAAAACTACTCGAAGTAAAATAATAAACAACCAAAAAAACACATATATTCAAATTCATGATAATAACAGGGAAGAACGGAGGGAGAAGGAAAACATAAATGAAAAGCGAAAAAAGGAAAAGGGAAATGCATTAAACCGAAAAAATAAACCAAAAACAATCTAGTTTTTATTGTAATTCCGTGTCTGTGTGTGTATTTCAGTAATTAATGTAAAGAAAAAAACAAATAAGTAAAAACGAAACAAAAAACACAAAAACCTAACAATAAAATCGACAAGATCCACACAAAAAATGGAACGAAATCCGAACAAAAAAATTGTAAAAACCAAATGAAACCCTAAAAAAAAGATCACTGAACATAAAAAAATGAAGGACAAAAAATAAAGAAACTAGCGAAATAAATAAAATAAAAAATATTTGAAAATAAACCAAAAACTAAAAGGCTTTTCCTTACAACTTTTCGAATTTTAGGGGTACAAAAACAAAACCTACACATCGCCGCAGACAATCACAGAGCGCTGGGATTACCAAAACAAAATATACACATATCGGACAGCTCTAGTTTTTCTTCGCTGTCTATTTCCTCTATTCTTATAGATTATATGATGGTTTTTGCGGTCGGGCTCCGATCTGACATTCGGTGCCCATCCAGGTCATAGATTATACCATTTCTTTGCAGTTTCCGGCCTTAGAAATTCATCGATACTTCCTGCTGTGGAAATATAAAACCCCATGTAAATAATAAAATTATAAAAATTATTTTGTCATATTTAATGTTTATTAATTAATTTGATTCTCATATATATATATAGTATACATAATGGATAGTTTAAAAAAAAACTGTTTCGTTAACAACTAAATTAAGCTTGCATTCGTTTCAGATTTCTTTATATATTAAATATATATATATTTATTTATTCATTTATTTAGAGTGGGGCTTACAATTTTGTTATCGTTTTGGGTGTTAAAAATTCGTTATAAGGGGTTTTGGAAAACAAAAAAATTTATAATTTTTCATATGGAAGTGTGAGATTTTCCTTTAAATCAAATTTTCCGTGTGGGTTTCTCTTTATGTTTCAGTTTCAAGAGGGATTTTTGCGTGAAATTTTCGCCTAAGCTAACTAATTAAATCTAGTTAAATGTTGTGTGTGTGCTGATCTGATATTTATATATGTGTGTGTGTGGTGTGTTTTGTGAGAGTGAAAAGTTGTCTAGTTAAAACTAAGTTCCTTAAGAGGGATCGGAGGAGCCCCCAGCGGAGAGCAGCTCCGATCCTCCATCCAGGGGGGGCTGTACAGCGGGCGGTGGGCTTGGGCGCCGCAGTGCACAGCCCCCCGTCCCCCCAGCCCAGATAACCCTATATGATCCTAGGCCTAAACGAACTATACTCCTATTGTTCCATTTAACCAACACCAAGCGATTGCACAAAAAACCCGTTGTTGCTTACAACAAATTAAAAGTAAAAAAAAAATATAGCTTTAAACTAAGTTTTCTTATCGAAAACAGAACAGAACAATGGAATGCAGCTTACTTAAGGTGCTTTATCGATTGAAAAATGATAAGTCTGAAATCAAAAACTCTAATTCGAATCCAGAAGGTAATTTGGGCTTAATTACCACAACTTAAACCTAGGTTAGGGGCTTAATTCTAGGTGTTTGTTCTCTTTTTAGTTTTTAGTTTTTAGTGGTTTTGTTCATTTTTTAGATCAGTACAATTGGTGGTCTACGCCTAAGTGCTTCGAATTACGCAAATGTTATATAATATATATGTATATTCAAGTTAATCATAGTATTCTCGCTCACTTTCCGTTTTTATTCCGCTCTTTTCACCACAGTTTCAGACGGTCTGTGGTTGCTTCCGATAAGAAATATAATATAAGTATGATTTTGACTTCAGTGTTCACAAACAGCTTTAGTTTACATGTGTTTTGTTGTTGGTTTTGATCGATCGATTTGTGGCTTAAGCTAGGGCCTATAGCTAAGTTAGGTTCAAAGTTAATTCGAATTTTGTTGCCTCTCTCTTTACAATGATTTGTGTGTGTGTGATTAATTAATAAATATTTATGCGTGTGTATGCAGCGTATATATAAGAACTATATATATTTCAAAATGGATTCCTTCTTGCCTTGTTCTCTATCGTGTTTGTTAAGGAAAAAAATAAATGCAAACGTTTGCTGCTTGTTCGGTTTGGTAGCTCTTAACATCTAATACATAATTCATTATTGTTTGTTGCTCAAAGCAGCTTCAATGTATATATATATATATATGCGTAAGTCTAGGCATCAACTTTTTGACTAAGAAAGTGGTTTCCCAAAAAAAAATCATACGAAATGTTCAAGATTTAACTATCAAACTAAGGGTTCAAGTGTGTGGTTATTACTGCTGGTGAGGGAGTTGGAAAAGGGTATTTTGCACAGCAAAGTAAGTGAGTGAGTGAGTAAGGAGCTTGATATATATATATATAGCTTACGACTAACAACTAATAATGCCTTAAAGCCTAAAGCAAAAAATATACATTAATCTCCAAAAATTCCGTTCCGTTTTCCATCCACGGCGGCAGTTTTAGTTTTCAAAAAACTTCAAAGTCACATTGTGTTTAAAAACAAAATTGGTTCGTTCTATGTATCCAAGATCCATGATCCATCATCCCATCCTTCGATCCTTCCATCAATCCCCCACTAATTGTGAACGGGCATGGGCAGCTGACCTAGCAGATTGTTGGCAAACTGCGAGTTGGTGAACTTAAAGTGCCGCTTGTCGTAGAACTTGAGCAGCGCCGGCGAGAAGGGATGGTTGTTCTTTAGGTGCAAGTAGTGCACCTCCGGTTCGCAGGTGGTGTGGCCGCACTCCTCGCACACGTACATCTGTAGAAGAAATATCAAGGATTAGTTTGGTAAATAAACATAAAAAAAAGGAGCTCTCTACTCACCTTGGCCCTGCGCTCCTTGTACGCATACTGATGCTGCACGCTGTGCACCTTCTGGCAGTGCGACTCCAGGGAACAGCGCTGCGTGAAGCTCTTCTCGCAGAGATTACACTTGTACGGCCGGACGCCCGTGTGGGTGCGTGTGTGCCGCTTGAGGTCGAATGTATCGTTGAAGCCCTTGCCGCAGAAGGTGCACAGGTAGCGCTTAATGTCCGAATGGCACTTCATGTGCCGATTGAGTAGCCTCTGCAGCGAGAACGTCTTCATGCACACACGGCAGACGAACTTGTTGTTGCCATTGGACTCATCGGCGGCTCCACCGCCACCGGAATTCGAGGAGCCCAGGCACAGAGCCTCGGCGGAGCCGTGACTGCTGGCATTGCTGCTGGCGCTGCTGTTGCTGTGATGCTGATGATGGTGATGATGCTGCTGCTGCAGGGACTGTTGCTGCTGCTGGAGAGACTGCTGCTGCTGCTGCTGTTGCTGGAGAGTCTGCTGCTGCTGTTGCTGCTGATGCTGCGGCGAGCCCAGCTGCGGATGTTGCTGCTGCTGCTGCTGCTGTTGGGAGTGGTGGCCATGCTTGCTGAGATCATCAATGCAATCAATGTTGCGTATTCGGTGATGGCCACCATGCGCATTCTCCACGGCCAGCGGATTCTTGATGCCATGTCCTCCGTTCACAAACTCCAGCTGTAGATCCGGCGGCAGGCCCAACTGTTGAGGAAAGTCAATATATATTAAGTTAATTAGCTGCCAAGGACTAATATAAATACTATCTAGACAAGCACAGAGACAAAACACAACAAGCAACAGACATGCAGATGACAAACATCTTGGAGTTAGATCCTTCAAAGGCATAGCTCGGTAAGTGTACAGTTTTTGGTAAGACCCTAACAAGGAATGCCTATAAATATGGCAATACAAGTAAAACTCCTCCTAAAAATCTCCCAGAAATCGTGGAATCATCGCCAGTCTGTGATGTGGCTTACACATCTGACTTAAGAGAGTGGCGAGCTAACCAAAAACTGTCCAAGTACCCGACGCTAGCGATTCTTCCCACTTACGCGCCGCTGCAAGACCTTGCAACTATTCAACACCGAAACCGTGTGCGAGGGCGCCAACAGACCCGCTGCTGTGGCGGCCGCCGCCGAGGCCAGGGAACGCAACGTAGTGCGATGCACGGTCTTAGTGGCCGGCACTTCTGGCGAGGGCTTGAGCGTGGATATCAGGGTGATCATGGTGGAGCCATAGGCCACCGCCTTGGCCCTGCCGCCACGCATCTTCCTGCCGCCCTTCTCCTTGAATGGGGCCGCTGGTGGGGCTGATGTTGCAGACGATGCTGGCGGTGGTGTTGATTGTGCCTGCACTTCTGCCGCCATCTCCTCCTCGCCAGCTATCTCTGTGATGATGAACTCCTCGGGCTGCGGCTGTGGCTCGGGCTTAACCACCAGACAGTCGAGGGCCACCATCTCGACGACCTCCGTGTAGGTGGTGGTCGTCATCACGGTTACTTGCTTGTGCTGCTCCTGAAACTGTTGCTGCTGTTCTTGCTGTTGCTGTTCCTGACGCTGCTGTGATTGGTTTAGGATTGAGTGTGGCTTTGGGGGACTACTTACGCTTTGGATGAGTGGCTTGGTGTCCAGCAGGGCGGCTGCTGCCGCTGCCGCCGCATTGGCATCTAGCAAGGGAGCACTGCTATTGCTGCTGTTGCTGCCGCCGGCGCTGCTATTGCTGCTATTGCCGGAGCCGCCGGAGCTGCTGCTGCTGCTCATTGGTCGCTGCAGATGGGCTGCAGCGGCGGCCGCAGCAGCAGCAGCAGCCGCCGCCGCAGCAGCTGCCGCCGTGGGCGAGGGCAAGGACATGTTGCTGTTGTCATGATGCCCATGATGATGCGAGTGGTGCTGCTGCGACTGCTGTTGCTGGTGGTGGAAGTGGTGCTGCTGCTGCTGCTGCTGATGCTGGTGGTGTTGCTGCTGCTGGGCATACATATTGTGCTGTTGCTGGTAGGCGGCATGCTGCTGATGGTGCGACTGCTGCTGGCTCAGGAGCTGCTGCTGCTGCTGTTGCTGCTGCGACATCATGCTGGCCTGTTGCTGATAGCCGCCATGCTGCGGCTGCTGCTGCATCATCAGGTTGCGAGTGGCATGCTGATACGAGGGCGGTGGCTGCTGCTGTTGCTGCACATTATGCTGCTGCTGCTGCTGCTGCTGGATGCCGTGCTGCTGCTGTTGGACATGTTGCTGCTGCTGTTGCACGTGCTGCTGCTGCACATGCTGCTGCTGCTGGTTGCTGCTACTCCTGGCCAGGTTGTGCGTCAGCTGGGTCAGCAGATTCTCATGCAGGGCATCCAGCTGGGCCGCATTGCTGCCGCCACCGCCGCTGCTGCCTCCATGCTGCTCTACGGGCGTCACCGACACCGAGTCCGGGGTTAGCGAGGGCGTCGATACCAGCTCAAAGTCACCCTGCCGCGGACTAGTCGACACCTCGTCATCCACACAGCTACGCTGCAGGAAGGAGCTCAGATCCACTGCATCGGACAGCTGCTCCAGCAGGTGATCCGTCTGCGAGCTGAGCATCAGGGTGGCCGTGAACTGTAGGGGATCCACCGCCCCGTTCGGACACTGACCCGAGCTAGCTAGATCCGACATGATGGCGTCCTCATAGGCGCTGGCATTGAACTGGCCGCTGCTGCCCATGGTCGCCTGGATGATGTTCTGGGCAAAGGTGCCAATATCGATCTTGGCCTCATCATACTCAATGTCCGGCTCGTCCTTTAGGATGATGCCGTAGGCTGAGGGATTGCCGCCGTAAAAGGGATGCCCCATCATTGGTGTGGGCGTGTTGTGCCCATTATTGTTGTTGTTGTTGTTGTTGTTGTGATGATGATGAAGATGATGATGATGAAGATTATGGAATTTGGAATTGGAGTCGTTATAGTTAGAAACACTGGCGAAGTTCAAAAGGTTATTACCGTCGAGGTTGCCAGCCGCATTATTACCACCGGCAGCGCAGTTGATGTAGCCATTGCTGTTGTTGCTGCTGCCGTTGCCACCACCACCTCCTCCTCCTCCTCCGCCACCGTTAGAGCCACCTGCCGCTGATCCACCTCCTCCAGATCCGGCTCCACCTCCACCCGCACCGCCAGAGCCCGCTGACATGATGTAGGCCGCCGCTGCGGCGTTCTGTATCGAAAGGAAGTTGGCCGGATTGCCGTTGAAGTGATGATTGCCGTTGGAGCCCTGTCCCGTATTGTTGCTGGCCGTGCTCTGTTGGCCGCTCTTCAGGCTCTCGTAGAACGGAGGCAGTGCCCCAGTGGGCGGTGAGTTGGGTCCGTAATTGCCGCGACCGTCGCGACCGCCGCCCATGCCACCGCCGCCACCGGCTCCGGCACCAAAGCCGCCGCCGCCCGCTCCTGGCGATCCTGCGCCACTGCCGGCGCCCTGATTGCCACCTGCTCCGCCCTGGCCGGAACTGGAGCTGCTCTGGCTGCCAAAGCTCGAGGACTGGAAGCCCTGGTTGGTGGAACTGCTGCTATTGCGACCGTGTCCCGCTGCAGCGGCCAGAATGCCGGGCAGGGAGCGCACCAGGCGCGGATTCAGTCGCTGCGACTGTGCCAGGAGGACGCGAGCAGCCAAGATGGTGCTGCGTCTGCGAGCCTCGCGCACCTGACGCGCCCGCTCCAGCCGCCGGGCGTTGAGCTCCTCGTCCGAGTCGTACGACGGCGAGCGTCGCTTCGGCACGTGATAATCAATGGGTTCCTGCTGCTCCGGTCCGAGCTGATCGAGCGGCGGCAGGAGGAAGGATCCCCGGGGCTGACTCTGCTGCTGGGCCTGCGGCGCTCGCTGGATAACCGAACAGCGGACGGCGGGCGCTGGGTCGCGTGGTGGCGGCGGACTGGGACGCTTCTCCGCCGGCGGCGGTGTGCTGCGCAGGCGCAGAGATAATGGTTTGTCCACCGGCAGTGGTGGCTTCTCGTCCACGATTAGCTTGCAGCCGCCATCCGAGTCCGAGTCGGAGTCGGAAGCGCAGCAGTTGGAGTCCACGCGCGAGGCGGGAGAGGCTGGCGAGGATCGGCGGTGGGAGAGGATGGAAACACCAGGTGATATGGGCTCTTTGGGGTACTCCTTGCGCTGGGCTTGTGTTAAAACCACGCCGGAATTGTAAAAACGCGGACGCGGCGCCTCCACACCCACATCCACTTCGTCGTCCTCGTCCTCCTCCTCCTCTTCCTCCTCTTCTGCCGCCTTCTCCTGCTCTACTTCTGCGTGCTTCGTTTCTGTTACTGTTACTGCTAATGCTTCTTCTTCTTCCGCCTTATCTTCTTCGTCCTCTTTGTGCGCCTGCTTTGGTATGCTGCTGCTCGCAGTTGCTGTTGTTGCTAACGCTGGTGCTGTTGCTTTTGCGGCGCTTTCTTGACAGTCTTTTGTGGTTAAAACGGAGGTGGTGGCTTTTGCAGACGGTGTATTAACGCGAATATTGCTAATATTATTAGCAATACTCTCGGTGGTGGTGGTGCTAAGGCGCTGCAACAATTCGGCAGCAAAGTTTTCTGCAAAATCGTGAGAAAGAGAAAGAAAAAACGGAAAGATCGAGATTAATCAAGTGCAAATACTCACATATCCCAAGTAAGGGAAGAGAAAAGTGAAAGGAAAAGTGCAATAACTTCAAATATAGAACTAATAAACCTAAGAGAACTTTCGAGAGAAGAGAAAAATTATTTTATAATTTTTCTGATTCGTCCATTCGATTTGCCGTTCGATGATTAACTGTAAATTGGAGCCGCCGAATATCGAAAAGATGGACACTTTACGAGTGCGCGTGTGTGAGTGTTATGTGTAAAACTTCGAATAATAACTGTAACCCAAAGGCACATAGAGTTGCCGAAGTGTCTTAAAATCAAGGAAAAAAGACGAGGAAGAAATATAAGAGATTCAGAGATTTATTTAATACTTATTAATTGGGGTGAGTACTTTTTATTTTTAAATACAGATTGATTGTGATTTTTGAGATAAATACACTTTTAAATTGGGATCAGAAACATCGAAATTGAATATTCGCCTGTTGCACTTGTTGTTCTCTTAGCCTTTATAATGCCGAAAGCGGCCTCTTGCGTGTGGGCGTTGAAATGCAATTTAAAGTAGAAAATTCGAAGGCGTTTCTTTTTTCGTTATTGTTAGTGTTTTTGATTTGTATTTGATTTAATGGCCATTAAACAATTGCGATCGTTTAATTGCCATTTTGCCAATTGCAAGTGCAAGTGCGAGGTGCCCCAAAGACAAAACTGGCAAAGACAAGGTTAGCCACTAAAAGCAGTCTTGGCTTTAAATCAAAACAAGTGCAGTAAATAAAACGACAACAACAACGCAACGGCAACGGCTGCGCTGCCATTGCAAAGTAACTTGTTATTGTTGTTGTCGTTTCCGATCAAGATCAAGGCTTTTTGTTAGGTTATGTGGCTGTGTGTATGCTTGTTTGTCAGCGTGGGTGAGCTTGTTGTTGTTGTTAGATTTCTTGTCTTTTTAAAGCCCTTCGTGTATGTAAGGGTGTGTAAGTGTGAGTATAATTGCATGCGTGTGCAATTACGAATGCCAAGCACGCATGTGCTATCTCGCTCTGTTGGTCATGGCCAAGCTGCAGTCGCTGCGCAGTCTCTGTCACATAAATTCTAACTGTCAACAAACATACACACACACTGCACTCGCACTTGCTGTTGCCGAGTTAACAGCTGTTGACTTAACAGCCTTGGAACTTAACATTTTCTTAATGTTTTTGGTCTGTCAAAAGATTTTTAAAATAAATATAAGCAAAAAATGGAATCGAACATTAAAGGGGTACTTAAGAAAATCATGCTAGCCAAGTTCACCTGTAAATTCGAATATAATTGATTGTTTACTTTGCCGACTTAACGCATATTTCCCCCTTTGATTTCGCCTCCAAAACGACTGTAAAATGTCTGGCATGCCATTTACGTATTAATGGGTTAATAGCGACAGGCCACGCCCACGTGCCGAAGGCAAAAAGTACATTGCAAGAAAAATATTAAGCTGAAGTATTATTTGCAAATTTAAAAATAAATGCTTTGAAGAAATGTAGTGAATAAAATATTATGGTTTGAAATATAAATTTAGGGTAGCAAAATCTTGAATTTAGTAAATTTTAATAATTAAAGGGATTACTATTGTTACTTACAAGTTTACTATAGAGTTACTAGTTATTGTTTTCTAGATTCTAGTTACTAGTTATAATTTATTGCTTTCTTGTTAATAGTTTCACGGTATTCGTTACTACTTATTGGGCTTCTGGGCATTATGTGCACGCTTTTTACACGCCCATGCCGATTCTACATTCTTTCTACATGTGCAAAGCCTGCTCTCGTGTATTGCCATAGTTGTAATTTATTTTATTGTGTTAAGGTCAAGGCGAATTGTAAAATGCTTATAATTACACGAGCACACACACACACACACGCTAGTCAAACATGTTTGAGCTTGAGCTTAGCTTGTTTTGTTGTGCTCAAGCTTGGAAATAAAATGCGAAAAGGCATGTATATTTTTCCTTTTTTTTTGTTTTACCTTTTTTTGTGTTGCTGCCATGAGGAAATGAATTTCAATTGAAGTTGTACAATAAAAAAAGCACAAACATTGACCTCGGGCTAACAGCAATTAAAACAAAAGGTAAAGTGGGAAAAAACAACAACACAACTTTTTACCGCTGGCAATTAGAATTTTTCTAGCTAAGCGGCGAGGGCAATTTACTAATTACACCGAATCTTGGCCATCTCCCTCACTCTCTCTCTCTCTCTCTCTTTTTGTCTCGCCCCGTCCCGGGGTTCAATGGACGCTTTATCCTTTACCGTAAATTGATTTACATACATACTGCTGCGGCTGAACCTTTAAATTTATGCCCCCCCTGAAATCGGCGGCTTCCACCGATTTCGTCTAGCGCGAAATGCGTCGTAAAAACGCACAGCGAAATATACATACTATACACGCCGAGTATTCTACAAAAAGAGCACATAGCATCAGTAAAAATCAACGCAAAACGGAGAAAAAGTACTTGTGCAAATAAAGCGAAAGCACTGAGAGAAACTAGTCGGGAGAATCTTGTATAGAAATATTTTCCTAAGGGAAACTTATAGCTTACTAAACCGAAAATAATATATTATTTCTAAACTCCCTAACAACTTTATTTAATATCTAATATCTATGAAGCTGTTGTAATTTCTTGCTGTGCACTCTACTACACTAGTTGTATGTAAATTGTGCTTGACAAAGCCAACAAAGCGAAGCTACCAACCGATCCGTTGAGTTTGTCGTCTAGAATTCGTAATACATTTTTTACTTTTCGCGCCCTCTGTGTTCGTTTGGATTTTTTACGGGCTTGCCGGCTAATCGGGTAGATGAACCCAGGCTGTTTTTTAAGGGGAATTCTTTACCCCAAAAAATGCAAATAGAGCCTTTTGATTTAGTCTTCATATTTATTTAATAGGTTTATATAATAATAGTCTTGAAGTGCCTGCTGGAGTATTTCTAGTCTCTGGCAAACTGCAGCTGTTTGAAGAGCAGCCCAGCTCCATCATCAGTGGCTATTGCTTTGAGTTCTCTTCTTTGTTTTTTGGTTTTGTTTTTTGTGGCGATGCGGGTGTCACCTGAGCAAAAGCGTGCTTGTGTTGATATGGATTGTAAATTATCGCTACGCCCACGAGCCCCAAGTAGGTAGTATATATGGTAGGTAGTATATATATCCCTTGCTTAACCCTTTTCGCCATGGGCGTTTAACTTGTTGTTTATGGAAAACTACGCAAAAGGCAAAAATAAAGCGATAACACTCAGAATTCAAATAAAATTCATTAAAGACTTTATATGTACAGAGAAGAAAATGTTTGTTTTGGGATTTTTTAAAATATATATAAATTATATTATATATATATATAAAGTTATAAATTAGTTAAAAAATAAAATGCGGATTTATATATTTAAAATTAAGCGATAACACGCGGAATTCAAATAAAATTCATTCAACTAAAGACTTTATATGTACAGAGAAGAAAATGTTTGTTTTGGGACTTAAAAAATATATATAAATTATATTATATATATATATAAAGTTACAAATTAGTTAAAAAATTAAAATGTTTTTTTTTTTTTATATTTAAAATTAAACTAAAACTATACTTGATTTATGAGAACTATCTATTGACACTCTTAAATTTCTGATCCCTGCAGATTATTTATTATTATACATTATAGATAGATTTATTCCAAGTTTTAATTTGAAAATTGGTTATTAATATTTTTTATACACTTCTTCAACTATTTATCTTCTTGTTAGTAATTTTATGTAATTTTTTTTTGTGGTCTGAAATAGAGAACTTAGTCAAATTCCAAGCGCATTCTGAGCTTATCGCATATTGAATTCCTGGCATGCACGACGGCGATGACGGCACCTCCCCCTTTTGGCCAACCTTCCTTCTTGGTCTTGTGCTTCTTCGGGGCTTGTTCTCTGTCTCTGCTTTTTGTTTAATTTTTCTTCCACCCCCCCACCTCACCCCCTGGCCCTGTGTGTGTATGTGTCTAATTGCAAATGCCAAACACGTTGACAGAGTCGGCAGCGTTTTCCAAGTTCCAAGCAGCTCTGCCCATATACAAGCACATGGCTTTAGCTATATACATATCTACATATATATTTGTATATATATATATGTATATATATATATGTATATATATATAGAGTTAGCCAAACAATGGCCAGATCCAGAGCCAAAGTACTTAGATCGTAGGGCTCTCTCTAATGATATAATGGCTAAGAGGCGCTCATGCTGCAGAGCATTTTAGCCTCAATATCCATAACTTGGCCCAGAGACAGGCAACAGGTGCTGTTCTCTTGATTGGCTATTGTTTAAACATTAAGTAACGTCAGCAAATAGTTGATTTAATCAGTCGGCAAGCGGCTTTGGTTAATGGTTAATGGTTAAAGATGCAAAGCAACTTGTCAAGCTTTAAACTTTAATAAAAACTATATAGTAGTTGTTTAAATATTTAATTTTAGTTACTATTAGTTGTTTAAGATTACTTGAGAAGGTTCTTAGAGCAGGGTTGGGCACTGAATATTCAGTTTGGAGCCTTTAAAGTTAGGAGTCAGGCAAAGAATAAAGTCTTGGCTTGCATATAAATTGAGCTAGGTTTTGCTGTCATACCTCCGATTTCTTTAAGTTCTCTGGCCAAGATTAAGATAGATGACGACATAAAGACAGTGTCTCAATTGGCGGCAATGTCACCGCCGCCCCCCTCCGTTGACCCATGAACTTTTGGCCAATCCGCGGTTGGTGGTGACCCACTAAATTCGCATCGATCCACCCCAGCAACCAGCCACCACCCAGCGGAGCTTGGGCTTTCGCAAAAAACAACACACAATAAAAAGCTATTGCAAATGACGAACGGAACTTAATAGAGCATGAAACACGCAGCTGACACAAAACGTTGACAAATCCCACTCCCTTTCCCGCTCCGCGGGAAAATTAGATGGAAATTGTATGCGGAGATGCCACAGAGTGTCATCGATTAGCCGACAGGCAGCCAATCAATTCGCTGACAAGTGCCACAAGTCCTTTGAGTATCCTTCATCCTTTAAAATATACAAATACTGACTGAGAAATATATATATAAGATATAGAAGGCCGGAACAGAGACTGGGAATAGAAGGAACACCTTTGGCGATAGCAGATGCAGAGCAGAAACCCTTGTCAAAAAGGCAGGAAGGCACTAAGGCAGGAAGCATCCTGTCCCGCGATCCTGCCAAATTGATGAATGCATCCGTTTGAAGCCAGTAGGATGTAGGTAGGAAGGAAGGAAGTGCCGAGCTTCTAACAGGTGCTTTTTGTGTGCTCCCCTTTTACCTTTCCCTGGCACCGAACCCGAACCCTAACCCTTTCCTTTCCTCGGTTTTTTCCTGACCAAATGACCTAATGTGCGATCCTCGCTCCCTTACAAATTATGTAGTGTAGTGTAAAAGCTTAAACAGAGGGATCGGCGATCGCGAAACCCTTTTTTAATGGCTCCTTGTAGCATTTAGCAATTCTAATGCCAAAAGGCTAAAGCCACAGGACCAAGTGTTGTGCCAGCCCATTTGCAACACGATCCGATCCGATCGGATACTGTTGCCGGGTTTTATTTCAGAGCAGCCCTCGGGACAGTCTATAAATTTATGGCCTAAGCTACCCCCTGGTGCTTTCAGTCCCTAAATGAATTTGTCTCTAACGCCCAATTTGACTTTCGGGTATTCGCATCTCCTCTTCGTTTTTTATTGGGTTTCTTCCGCTTTTTTAGCGGTGTCTTCTTCAGCTGCTGTTGATAGTTCGATTTCTAAGGGTATTCCCAGTCCCAGTCCAGGTCCCAGTCCCGCTCCCAGTCCCGATCCCAGTCCCAGTCCCAGTCCAGGTCCCAGTCCCGATCCCAGTCCCGCTCCCAGTCCCAGTTCCAAGGTCTTTATTAGGGCCTCTCCGTCTCGGGTTACCTTCTCATTTCGCTGGCCGCAACTTAAAATGCATTAAGTGCCGTGCAATTAAGTTTTATCGATCCCCGAAATCTGCCCATCTTGATTGCCGCTTTGTTATATATAAATATATATCCTATGTGCAGGTATAGGCCGCCTTCGTGCTCCACATATATGTATTAAGCATATGAATTATGAATTGCCGACGCGTTAACAAAATAATTTCGTTTAACTTAATTACATTTTTTCCTTATTTTTTATGAGAGGTTTTGTTGGGGTTTTCTGATATCAGGATATTATTAACATTTGCTATTTATTGTGGTTAATTTTTAAAGATTTTTTTTAAGATGGAAAATGGCCAGGTTTTGATATGCAGACTTTTCTCATTTAAATCTGGTTTAATAACTATTTTTGAACTATTTTTTTTCCACAAATTCTAGCTTAAGAAATCGAGTATCTTATGCATTTATTTATGTATTTTTCTGTTAAGAAATTTGCCATTAAGAATATTTGTTAAGTTTCTTCCCCTGATCAGCAAACTTTGTTGTTTTTTATGGCCTTTTTTTCCTGCTGCTGCTGCTGCTGTTGCTGCTTCGTTTTCAAGGTCGAAACTGCAACGAATTATGGCTGCTGCTGCTGCTAAATGTTGCTTAAGCATTTAGTGTTTTAGTGTGTGAGATATCGCCGTTCGTCATCATCAACTTAACGTTAAATTTAACGTTGCCAGCACTCAGGGCCTTCGACTTGAGGCGTCTTAAATTGCAAACCGCATGGATATATGCTGTCCGGCATGTGCGCCTCTAAGTGGGAATGCGAATGCGCCTAGCACGACAGCAAACAACTGTTTGTTGTTGTTTCTACACTGGGAGAATATTATTAGAAAAGAGCTTAAAAAATAAGCCATGAAATAGGTTGAAATTGAAGTAAATATGAGACCTTTTAAGTAATATTTAGCATTCAAAAGGAGCCCTGAATCTGAATGACTTTTAAGACTTGCAGGACTTGTATATAGCTCTTTGTTTATGGGCATAGGGGGCCTATTTTTTCCAGTGCATCATACACAGTTACAAACGCACGCCGTACGTTCTGTGCAGCTGCTAATTACAGTTGCTTTTATTTATTCGCCGCGGATTGCTGCTGTTCTAATGCACTTTTGTGTGTGTGTGTGTGTGTTTTTCAATTCGCCTGCTGGCTGGCTTTTTTGGTATTAATGTCAATGCTAACCTTGCTCTCCTTCAGTTGTTCACTCGCCAGTTTGCTGTTATGTCGCCGCCAACTTAGACTTGAACTAAATGCTGACATTGACGAATATATATGCATATGTGGCATATAATAAATGTACACAAATCTAGTAGTTATCCCCACATTGAGGACGTATTGGGGACGCCCTAAACAAAAGTGCAACAATCTGTTTAACAAAATTATGCAAAAAAGAAGCCCAGAAAATGGCTAAAAAAAATACTTTGGAAAAAACAACAAAACACATTTACGGCTAGCTGTATTCTCTATTGTTTTTTTGGTTTTTTGTTTTTCTATGAGGCAAAGTTTTAACGCAATTGCGTTAAATGATTTGTAAGAAGAAAAAAACACAAAAAATAAAACAAAATCAAATGGAGGAGGCTGCACCCTGCCTTGTTTTTGTTGTCGCTGCAAAATGTTAATGAGACAGGCACGAACTGTGAGCGGAAAATCGCTTTTCGGTTCTATATGCACACTATATATACATATATGTGTGTTTGCATACATCTTGGGTTAGTTGAGAAATATCTGAGCTTGTACAGGCAAAGAAAATCGAAGACTTCAAAGGGGAATTCATAAAAATTCAAACTCAAATTTCTCCTAAAATCTTTAAATATATAAAGAAATTTTTTAAATGTTAAAAATTGATAAAGGATTAAGGCTTTCTTTTGTGCTTTTGAGTTCATAATTATTTTTTAAAATCTTTCCTTTGAATATCTTTAGATTCTCCTTTTTTTTGGGCCAATTATTTGGCCAACAATTGTGTATATATCAGGCATATGTGTGGCTCTATTGGTTGTAACAATTAGCACATGCACATGGACAGCCTTCGATGCTGCTGTTAGTCACTCCATTTAGCCCGTCAGTCACTCAGTCAGTCAGTCACTCAGTCAGTTAGTCAGTCAGTCAGTTGTTCAATTCGCCCGGCTGCAATTGTTTGGGTTTTAGTTTTAGTTGCTATTTAGCATGCTTCTTTGTGCAACTCGCAGGTGAGACACGGCATTTGGGTCAACGCATATATAATATATTCATTCTAAAAACGCTTCGTGTGTGTGTTGGCCCGTCTATATCAATATTTATTTATTTGTGTTGGTCAGTTCCCAAAGGCAACAAAAACAATTGCAAAAGCAAAGCGGCAAAGCAATCATTTAGTTGACAAATTCATTTGCGCGAAAACAAAAACGTAACGGAAACTCATCCGAAAAAAATAAACAGAGTCCCAATAAAGTCGGTGATATATACGGCGAAACATATATACATATGTGTACAATTGTGTGAAGGAACTAGTTCTGGGCAGCGAAGCCTTCAAAAAACAGGTGGCTTTAAATTAATTACATGCACTTGTTAATGAGACAAGTGATGAACCTTTTAAGAAACTAGTTTCCAGGGATTCACCTTACTTTATATTTAGCTTAATTAAGCTGGGTCTTATTTATAATATATATATAGGAAAAAACTATTAACCAGCACTTCTGTGACTTATTATTAATCGGATTTTATTATAAATGGTTTCGTTTGAATTTATATGAATTTTCCTAGTTTAAATCAGAATTTAAACAAAGAAACTTAATTAAATTAAAACCAATGGCTTCTTATATTTTTGCCATTTATTTTATGTTTATTTGAAGCCCTAATTAATTGTCCTAGTCACTAATTGGTAAACCAATTTAAACGAATTCTCTAGACATCAAATATTCCAAGGTTTCTGCTATATTTTAAACCTTCCTTTTTTTTTTGTCCAGCTTCTGTCCATATGTTTTTTCCCAACCGCACCTGGTTGACCTTCCCTTACCGTTATATAGGACCGATTACAACATATATATAGCATCATCATCATCATCTGTCAGCAGCAACAACAACTTTAGCATAAGCCACTAAACAAAGAGCTGGGGAAAATCAATAATGATGATGAGCTGTGCTTGCCTCACTCTTGCTCTCAATATTTATTGCCAAATGCGAGAGCGGGAAAAAAGCGAAAATCAGGCAGAGAGAGCTTGATTTAACTGTAAACATTTAACGAAAAAAAAAACAACACTGTTTCCAATGCAGCCACAGGAGAGGAGGAGGAGGAGCGCTCGTCTCCGGCACAGTTGGTGACCCACATTTGCATACGAAACGAAACTGAAACAAGCTGAAAGGGGAGACGAAAACAAAACACAAACAATGCAGGCCAAGAGATTATGTTAAGCAAACACCCACTTACAACATGCCAAATCCCCGCCCTCTCCGCATCTCCGCATCTCTGCTGATTTTGTTACAAATATGAAATTATGCGTATAAAATGTATTTCGGTTTTCTGCGTCTCTCTGAAAAAATGAAATGAGCCAAAACCGCACAGTTGCTGTGCTGTGCTGTGCTGCCTGTAAATGCTGCTCTGTTCATTATGACGTAACTTGGCCGCCGCTGCCGCTGCTGCTGCTGCTGCTGTTGCTGCTGCTGCGCTGCTGCGGCTGTGATTACGGACCCGGTGTTAATACAGTTAAAGCGGCCTAACCTTGAAAACCGGTAGATTTTTTCTTCGTTTTTTTATTTGTTTTTATTTATTTCTTTACTCAATTTCATGTGTGCCCCACTGCTGTGTGTGTGTGTGTGTGTGTGTGCATATCATTTATTACTTGGCTTTTATTTATAGTTTGTTGTTGGCGCTGCTGTTTGTAGTCTGATTATTATTATTATTATCATTATTTGCCCCTTGGCGTCGCTGTTTGTTGGTAATTTCACTTGCAGTCAGTCACTCAGTCGGCAGCCAAACAAAAGACTTAGGCAACGAACTTGATATTGATATTGAAATATTTGACATTTGTCAATAAACTTCTGCGTGTGTGTGTGTGACTTGATGGGATGTAAGCATAAATACGTAAAGGTTTTTTCAAAGAAGTGACTAGGCGCTCTTAAATTTAGACTCTAGAGGGAAAATTATTGACCTTAAATTAAGAGGGATGTCTTTGGGATGTCTCCTTTTTAGAACCTTAATAATAATAATTTTAAGAATTAAGAATTTTAAGAATTTTTTTAAGAAAAAAAAAACAGCGTTGGAATTTTGATCTTTATTTTAATTAAATTCAAGTAAAAGCATATGTAAAATTCTGTATTTTATTTGTAACTTTCCTTGAAACATTTTGTTATAGAAATTATAGAAAATTATTGACCTTAAATTAAGAGGGATGTTTTTACTTTATTTTAATTCTAGTAAGTATGCACATTATATATATATATACGTATTATATGCACATTAATGTCAAATATTTAGAACCTTAATAATACCCAAACAATGCTTCTTTTTTTGTAAGAAAAGAAACAGTATTCAAATGGGGATTTTAATTTTAATTAAATTCAAGTAAAGGCCAGTAAAATTCTCCATTAAATTTGTAACTTTCCTTGCAACACTTAAAGGTTCTATTAATGTCAAAGTTAACTTTAAAAACCAAGACAACATTTTTCTGGTTATTTAACCCCAATCAGGGAAAAATGATGCGAAATGCCGAGTGACAACACTTTGCTTTCATCATTTTAAAATCGACACACAAATATCAATTTTATGCAAATCTCCCGCTCAGCGGCGGACCAAAATTTCACAAATCCATAGGTTTTTAAGCAGATAATTGACCAATGTGGAGATGGCGCGGGGAATAATGGTTGGCTATTCCGGTGATATTGGTAAATTGCACAATTTCTCATATGGAGACGTCGGTCTTTTGTCTTCTGTCTTCTGTCGCCGGCCCAGCTCTGATGAAATTTCTTTTCAACGGACTTCGAGGCAGCGATAAAAATTTCACATATCCCTCTGGAGAAGAGTTGCCAAAAAGAAGCTATATACAAATGGAATATATATAAGTCGCCCATATAAATACATATATATATACTCGATCGGTTTGTCAATGGCTGCGTTTGTCAAGTCGAAAACCAGTTCAGAGAGGTGCAGCCTCAGCGGCAGCCTCAGCCTCAGCCTCAGCCTCCAATGCAATGCAATGTGCTTAACGCATATGGTATAAATCGGGGGGCGGTCGGTATCGGGGCGAGTATATCGCGGCGGTATCGGGGTGTATTGGCATCGGCATCAGCTATATAGTACGAGTTGTCAATGCTTTAGTTAGTCGTGCGAGAAAGAGAGACAATCGCAGCTAAATGCAGTTTCATGCAGTCATTCATTCATTCATTTAGTCAGTCACAAGTCAACCCTGACCTGAAAAGACTTACTATATGTACGTGTACCGTATGTATGGATGCATATCTATACATATATGTATATATCTATATAGGCATGCATGCCTGCCAGCCAGTATGTTTGTTTTGTTTGCTTTGGCTCGGCTGTTGTCGAGAGATGCCTCTTTATTTTGCGCCCCGCAAATGCATCTTTATCGGAGTCTTAGTATCTGAATCTGTATCTGCTGTACAACTTAATCCGTACCTGCTGGAGTTTGTACAAAATCATAGAAAACTATGACAATTAAAAGCAGTTTAAGGTGCTGAGAAATTAAAATATATCTCATATACAGCTTCTGAATTTATTATTCAAAAGCTAAAGTAAATTTAAGTCCTGAACGTGGTGTTCCCATTAGGTAAAGTTCTCGGATTCCCTTTGAGGCTATGTTGCATTTTAGAATTATATATATATATTATATGGTATATTTTATATATATATATTTATATAGTATATTTTATTTTATTGTTAGAGCTCTTAAACAGTCCCAAAAACCCTTTTAAATATATCCCTAAAAAATGTATTTCTTTCTGTCTTTGACAACGAATAAATAAAATTAAAAACAAATACATTTCCCAATCACATTCTTCTTGCTTCTGTTTTAAACTAAATTCATAAATTTATTTCGATTTATAAATAATAAATAATTGAATGGCTGCTTTGCCTAGATAATTGTCTTAGTAATTGCTTGAATAGTTTACTTTTAATAAGGCTTTGGAATTTATATTTATTTAAATGAATCTAAGGGCGGAAATTGATTTGCACACAAAAATAAATAAATCAAATGTTAACACTTTAGCTACGATTTAATTCGATTTAAACATAATTAGCGTGAAATATCGAAATTACACCCGCATCTTTATTGTTGTTATAAAGTTTTTTGCAAATTTTCTGGCCGAACCGAAAACGTGTTTGTGATCTTCTGCCTGCCGAAACGCAAATATTTCAAAAAAAAAAAAACTAACTGTTTTTTGGCGTTTTTTTTTGCTGTTAACATCCAACGAGAATGAAAACGAGTTCTATATTATTTGTGTGGCTGCCTGCTTTGATTACAAATGCTATAAAAACGTGTTTAAAACAAAAAGAAATAGCAATAAAGAAAAAATCGAAATTTTATAAATACACGAATATATATATATCAATCGAAACAAGTTTCCATTGCCTGGCCAGGCGCATAAAAGTTAATAATAATAATTTGGAGAAATTATAAGAAATTCGCAGGCGATTCACAAGTTATTGACACTTCTGAGAGAGAAAAAGAGAAAACAATTGAGCAGGCAGAACTCTGAATATTTTTTACAATTTATTTTGTTTTCTTTTTTTGTTAAATATATATGCACATATATAATTTTTATATTTATTTGTTGATTGAATTTATTTATGGATTTTGCGTGGGCTTCAAATCAGGCTTTTGAATGAATACATAAATTGGTAAATTATAAAATATATTTTGGGCATTTATTGTTAATTAATTCGTTGTATGTTTTTGTACATATATTCTTTTTTAAATAATAAATAAAGCATAAATATATCTTCTTTGCTTTATTTTGTATTTTTCCTATATTTTCTCCTCTCTTCTCTCTCTGATCTTATCATTTTTGTATCCATATCAAAAGGTAATTCAATTAGGAAATTGTTGCAGCGAAAAATAGAAAAGTAATGCATTTTCAGGGCAGCGCGAACAAAGGGAGAGAAGAGGGTGTGAGAGGCGAGAGATAGGGAGAGTGGAGAGTGGAGAGACAAAGAAAACACACACAAACACACACACACACACCTTACGCACCATCATCCTCATGATCATCTTAATCATTGATGATCATTCACTGCCTCTTCTGTTCTTTCTTCTCAATTGTTCTGCTCTTCCACTTCTTCTTCTGCTGCTCGCTCCTGCTGCTGCTTCGGCTGCATACCAAAGAGAAGCAGCAGCGAAAGCAGACGAAAAAAACTCACTTGCTTCCTTTTTTTAATTTTTTTTCAAATGTATTCTACGTTCTTTTCGCTGCTTCTCTTTTCCGCTGCTCTTCTTCTGCGGCCGCCTCTTCTTCCTGCTCCTCCTCTCCCTACTTCTCCTCTTCTTTCGCTGCTTCTTCTTCTCCTCGGTTGGCAGCACTTGAGACCTGTTTTTCAGTCTCCGTCTCCGCCTCCGTTTGCGTCTCTCCCTCTAACCCTCGGCTCGCTTCCTTTGTGCTGTGTATTCTTGCTTGTTGTTGATTCACTGCACAAATAAATCTCAGCTTTAAATGTTATCAAGGTGCTTGCTTGTGTGTGTGTGTGTGTGCAGGATTCTCTTGTTGCCCTTTTCTGTGTTTTTTATATTTTCTGTATTTTGCTTTCCTCCTTTCCTCCTCTGATTGTCAAATATCGTTTTTGGTTGCGAGATTAAAAAGGAACCCTTGGCACAGGTAGACCCCCTCCCTCACACACACGCGCACCTACACACCACCAAGTGCATTGTTTTATAAGTCGCAGCAGGTAAAACTAATGCCAAAAAAGAGAGAACACGAAAGAACGAGGGAAAACGAAGTATGACGAAGTAAAAGGAAAAACAAACCAAGCGAATTTTTACTGCCTATTGGAAATGCTGCGTGTAATCAAAAGACTTAGGCAGCGAACTTGCTTTGATTTGGGCAGAGAATCGAAAGAATTAGGCAGCAACTTTATGGATAAAAATAAGGCATACAAGTAAATATATTCTAATTTGATTTAAATGTATTAAACCTTACTACCTCCTTAAATTATTTGTTAAAAAATATATATCTATAGATATATATATAACACAGATTTTAGCTATCTATCTTAGAAGTTTTAAATCATATATTTGCCTATTTAACTGTAGAACTTTTCAAGTATAGTTTGTTGGCTCTTAATTATAACATTTTGAATATAGCATATTTAATATTACAGCTTTATAACTATTATTTTTAAATTTATTTCCAATATAAAGTATCAACAATAAGTAACCCCTGAAATCGGGCATTAAAAAACCTTAATTTATTTAATTGATATCTTAAGATCTTTCTCGAACTTGTACATTTTTATAGAGATTTGTCTCAACGACAAATTCCTCTTCAGGTAATAAATATATCTCAGCCATGATAATACCACAGAGTTATCCAAAAACGAGCCCTGACTCGATTTGATTCATTTACATATGCTCAATCAGAAGTAAAGATCCCGCATCTCAGCTTCAATTAGCTGGCTATATTCTTGATCGCCTGGCTGCGATCGGGGAACTCTTAATTGAATAAACAATAGAACCGAGATTCGATTTCCATAGAAAATCCCAGCAGCAGAGTCAGAACAGCTTAGCACTTACTGGCCACCCTATGAAGTAATAGTAATAGTAATAGTTTTTTGTTTTGTTTTCCGCTCTGCCCCCGTCCGGTGTCTTTCTCTTTTTGCATTTACCTCATTTACCACTTGACTTTTGCTTTTGACTCGTCTGTTTGGACGCGACGGTGAGTGTTGTTTACCGAGGGTTCGCTGAACTCCTCCCGGTCCCAGTCCCAGTCCCAGTCCCAGTCCCAGTCCCAGTCCCAGTCCCAGTCCCGGTACTCGTATCCGTATCTCTGCCTCCGGAGAAGGGTCGCTGGGGAACCTTTCGCTGACTTCCGCTCGAGGATTGCAACATCTGCGTGTAAGCTGCGTGCAATTGAACTTGCAGCTCTTCTAACAGCTGCAGAATTTGCATGGATCGCTCTCCTTTTCTTCCCATTTCGCTTGCCATTTTTATATAGACTCTTTGTTTTTTCGGCAATTTCTTTATCGGCGATCAGTCGATCAATGAATTTCCTTTCGGTTATTTATTGACTTTTACTAGCGGCCAAGAGAAAGAAAGATCGCTGGCGGGAGATAGAGAAAAATGTAACAGGAAGTTATGCTCATAACTTCGGTTTTTTTGTTTTTTCTTATATATATTTTCCCCCATTTGCAGGCCGCGCAGCTGTGGAGAGGAGGGCCTGGAAACTAGGAGGAGGAATTCTTGCTCATATATATATATCTATATGTATATGCATGATTTTCTCGGGCATCGCTTTGCCCCTTTTTGGCGAATGTGTGCTCTGTTCTGTGCTGTGCTTGAGCTCCATCCTCCAAGGCCCTTCAGAGCATTTTTAGCCAGGTTTTGTGCTCTTTTAGCCTTTGCTGCCTCTGCGTTCTGAGCGGCGTTCTGGGCGTTCTGGCGTTCTTCTGGTGGTTTTCTTCTGCTTCTTCATCTTCATTTGACTGGTTCTACAAGTTTTATTATGGCCAGTTGCCTTGACTTTGCTTAGGCCAAATGGCAGACGACGTGCCTACAATGCACTCCACCCAGCGTCCTCATCCTCCAGCTCTTTGCTCCTCCTTCTCTGAACTTGGCTCTCGTGATGAAGATGATCATCATCATCATCATCATCATCATCGCGATCTTAGTCATTGTGTGTAGCTAACTTCGGTGCTAGTCTAGGCTGAAAAAGTTCTCTTTCTGCTCCACACTCTTTTCGCTTCTTTGGGGTTTGGCTTTGGCTCCATCTTCTCGCAAACTTGTACTTTTGCTTGGTCGAGAGGAGTTCTTTTTCTTTTTTGTTGTTGTTCTCTTGCCTCTTAGTACCTTGTACTTTGCTAGTTATATAATTTTTTTTCTTTCATGCCTCGGCTTGCTGTGTGAGTGTGCGCTCAAGTGTGTGAAGTTCTTGGCCATGGGCATGGCCCGCAGAAGGTAGGAAAAAAACACGAACCGTACGCCGTAATTGAACAAAGAGTGAGCTGCTTGTGTGACCAGATGTATTTCTAAAGCAGGGCAATGTGAGATTAGAAGAAGAGTGCCCAGGGAAAAGTATAGAATATATTCCATAAACAACTAAACTAAATGAAACGATTAAAAATAATATTTTAAACGTTTTAAATGAATTCTTTTCGAGTGGCCAGAGCTGTACTTTAGGCAAATATGGTTACCTAATAAGCGAAGTAAAAAACACAACAAAGAGCAGCTCGCTTGTGTGACCAGATGTATTTCTAAAGCCGAGCAATGTGAGATTAGAAGAAGAGTGCCCAGAGAGTAGATATATTTCATAAACAACAAAACTAAATGAAACAATAAAATGTAATATTTAAAACGTTTTAAATAAATTCTTTTCGAACTGTTCTCTAGGTAAATATGGTTACCTAATAAGCGAATAAGTCCTTACATCTCCTTAAGCTTCAGTTCTTGCATTTTCAGACACACAAAATGAAGGACTTTATAAGATATAAAACCCTATATCTATTAAGTGGCTTCCCTTCCTCTGATATAAGCAAGTTTGCAATTTTCTGAGTACATAAGGTAGCGAGGCGATTTCCCTTCGAATAGCTTCCATTACAATATCCGCAGAAATCATAAAAATTATACAGCGGAAGCGTTCATAATACATTTTTAAGTGGCTGGCGATAGACCAGAAGGAGGAGGAGAGCTGGGCTGGCTGTCTGAACAGAAGGAACCGAGAACGCAACGTGCTATTTAATTTAATAAATGTATATAACACTCTGCTCCATGAACAAAAAATATATAGCCATGAAATATAATGCCCGTGTAAGGGGGGAGCAAAATTATGAGGCTGCGTGTGAGACGATTCTGTGGAAGTGAAGCCGAAGCCCCAGCCAGGCTATGCTTAAAAATAAATACAGATATAATTAAGGCCAGACAAAGGGCAGTTAAAAGCTTAGAAACAAAAGACTTTGGCAGAGCAAAGTAAGAAAACCGAAAGAATCCAAGCTGACGCATAGAAAGGGATGGAAAGAACACAGAAAAGAGCAATGCCGACCGAAACTCACTTTCAAATAAAATCGAAAATAGCTTAATTAATAAACACCCAGTCGCTGCCGAAGAAAGTTCTTGCCTAATCATTTATGAAAATTAAAACCCTTGACCTAAGCAGCTCCGAGGGGACGCCGCCTAAATCGAAAATCGAAAATCGAAATGACTTAATAAGCTGCTGCTGGGCGAGATTATATAACGCCAACAGACGAAACAGAAACACACAAAACCCAAAGAAAAAAAAACGGAAAACCGAAGAACAGAACGGAGTGGAGAACTCTGGCTGGGCTTTGGCCAAAGAAAAAAATTAGAAAAAACTAAATAAATAAAACGAAATAAAATCGCTTACGAAATTCAATGAAAGTGATTGATGTTGGAGTAAGCCCAGCTCCGCATGGAGAATGGAAGATAGACAGCGCAGATACAGATACAGATACAGATACGGATACATATACAGTTACAGATACCAATGCAGATCATGGTGTGGGCGAATAAACTCGGAATAAAATACAAGAAAGAAGAATAGAACAAAAGCTGGCCAAAAGTGAAGCTTGAAATGATTTCCAGGCAACAGATATTATGGCACGGCATTTTGTATTCTATCGGCCAAAAAATAAACAGACTGACAGATTTGTAGCAATTATTTATCAAAATAAATTAGAATTCTCCCTGTTGTTCCACCTTTTTTTTTGCGAAAGAATTGTGAGCGGACTTAAGAACGCATTAATATCGCGTTGGAGCGTGAAGCCTTATTAACTGGAATCCAGTTTGTTAGCCAAATATCTTAAATATCAAACTAATTGGAATAGAAGTTTAAGAACAAATGAAAGCTATCGAAATCTAAGATAATTATCATTTGGAGGTGTTATCACATCCTTGAAATTACAAAACATATAAATTGTCTAAGAAGAATTTGATGCAGAACAAATTAAGCACATATAGAAAATATATAGAAAAATATATTGTAAGCAGGAAACAACTTTTATTGAACATTAATTTTTAATAAGCTGTTTCTTGCTCACATTATATTTTTCTATATATTTTCTAAATGTATTTAATTAAGAAAAAAAGTATATTTTTCATAAAAAGATTTATATATAATTTTTTTCAGCTAAGGCTTTTCAATAAATTTCCAAAAATCTAACATCAGAAGACTCCAAGATTCTTTATATTCATTTATATTCTTTAGATTAGATTCAAGGAAGTTTATAGAGAAATATATATTTTTACAAATTCCTATAGGTTTCGCTACAATGTTTCGTTAAATAATTTATTTATTATTTATTTATTTGAACTTATCCTCAGACATTCTTCCCTAAAGAAAGTTCTCTTAAATTTTGTGGGATTTTCAATGGAAGAAAATATTTCTAAGGGGGTTTTTTTAAAACAAAACTTACCATTTTGAACTTGACCTGTTGAGCGTTCGACTTCCAATTCCGCGGGACTTTGAATTTGAGTTTGAGTTTGATTTTGATTTTGATTCTGATTCAGTGGGATTGGATTTGGGTTTGGATTATGGCCAAGATCGAGGCTGTTGCGCGACTGGCCAAAGTAGTGGCGGCGATGATGGAATCGCTTGCGCGTCAGGCTCAGTGGCTGTTGGTCGTGATCCTGGGCCTGGCCTTGGCCTTGCGGCTCCGGGGGCTGGGCTGTCGGCGGCGGTGAGGGCGTGGGTGTGGGCGAGGGGGCGGCCCCGCCACCGCCACCAGCAGTGGGGCTCAGGGGCGGCACCAGGCACCGCTCGTCATCCTGGCTCTTGTGCTGCAGCAAGTTCTGTGACTCGAGCAGGCGCTGCTGCTGCTGGTGCAGTCGGTTCTTGATCAGGAATATCTTCGGCATGTTGCGCGATTAACGATGAACGATGGACGATAAACGATACACGATAGACGATAGACGCAACGGCGCGACGACGGCACGCGACGACGACTGGCAGGCGAGCTAGTTATTTGTTTTGTATTTCGTTTCGAGTATTCAGGTGGACGAGGCAGAGTCACAGTGAGTCCGAAATAAACAAAACACTAATCCAATTGTGTGTGTATGTTTGTTCGCCGCTCGTCCACTGTGCATTAAAAAAAAAAGAACCAACTTGAATTTGGTTTGTTGTGTCATGAGCCAGGCTCAAATCGCCTTCTGCTTGGCCCTCTTCATGTCTTTTCTTTGTGTGTGCGCTAGATCTTATCCTTTGACTTGGGTTTGCTGCGATTATCCTTTGATTTCAGTTCAAAAATATTTGAATTTTTCTCTTCAAACACTTTGAAAAAATTGTACTTAAAAAAAAATATATATGAGAGGATTGCAAGTTGTATTTGTATTATTATCAGTTTTGTTCTTGGCGCATTTTTGTCACTTGAAAAAAATTGAAGTTGTTTCTGTTTGGTTTTGGTGCACACACACTACACACGCACAACACACAGGGATGATATATGCCTCCGATATTTCACAGTACTCGTAAATATTTCATGTTTTACAATGTGTTTTGTGTTTATTTTGTAGAATTTTTTTTTTTATTTGGTTTGGTTGTTGCTGTTTTTTGTTTTGGGATTTCGCCCAGGTGAGTTGAAGCGAAAACACGTGCATTCACAACGCCGGCTCGCCACTTACTGTATTCGAGCGGTCCGCGTTGCGGAGCAGTTAGGCCAAAGTCAGGCGGCGGCCGATCGATCTCGCCGCTACAACAAACTCAGTTAGACGGCGCTCTGAATTCGCTGCAAAACACCGTAAGCCGAGAGCGAGGCAGCGAGAGAGAGAGAGCGAGCAACAGCTTCGCTTTCGGCGAACTCCGATCGGTATTCGGTGATCGGCAAACGGCAATCGCAGCCTTTGCCGAAGCCACAGCCAGAGCCGAAGGTGAGCTCTCGGCTCTCGAGCGCCGACGCGCGCACCTGTGAGAGGAGAGTGAGAGTGTTTTTGTGTGCCCTGTGCGTTGCGTTGCTTCATTTCGCTCACATAACGTTTCTCATGCAGTTTTTCGCCGTTGCCGCTCTCTCGGGCACTCTCTCTACCTGTCTCTGTCAGAGTCAAGGTAATGATCACAACAATGATCACGATGATCGCTGGTGCCTCTGCTTGTGATGGTGGTGTTCGTTGGTTCTTTGCTTTGGCCATTTGCCGGTTGAGATGGTCTGGCTCCCTCCTCCTCCCATCTTCCATCGCCCATCTACTCCTTGGCTCTGTGTCGGGCTCTTTGGAGCTGTACTTGTTGTACTTAGAGTTGATTTTAAATATATTTTGTGCATGTCTTAACTGCCTTGAGCACTGAAATTATGATGTAACAGCTTTAGAAGTGATGATTTCTAATATGCCACATCCTTTTGAGGTAGGAAAATAATCCCATATATTTTTATTATAAAAAGGTAGAATTGTTCCGTTCTCCTAAGAATTACAGCCTAATTCTAATTATTTATTTAAATGGGATTTAAGGCTAGTTCTTATTCCTTACAGATCTTGAAATCCCTGAAGAATATTCTAGTTAATAACATGAGCTCTCCGCAAGTTTGTGTCCTAAGTCTTTTGATCTCTTTCGCTTTCCAGATGAGAAGAATGCCAGAAAGAGGAGGCTGTTAGGAGTTCTATAGGATTTATAAGAACGGATATCCTTCGTATGAAGTTCTTTAATTTATATAGAAGTCATTAGAATACACTGTGATTAGTACAGTGAGCTTGTGTCCTAAGTCTTTTGAATTAAGAAGAACGAAAGAAAAAACACAGCCAAAAAGGAGGTAAAATTTCCAATAGTTTTGTTGTTTTTCGCGGCCCTTTAAGAATTTCATCATCATTAAAGGTCTGTTTGTGTGTGTGTGTGTGAGTGAGAGTGTGTGTGTGGCGAAGGAAAGAGAGCCGCGGTAAATACAATAAGAAGAAATAACGAGCCAAAGAAGAAGAAATAAGTACCCATATAAGCGAAATTAAACGGCAAAATAGTTGGCAACGCAGGCATTTCTCGCTCTCAGGTGAGTCCCCCCGCCCCTCTCCTTCCATCTTTGGCTGTACGTGCGCGCCTGAGAGAACGATGAAGATCCTCACTTAGAATGCGCTTAGAATGGCAAATAAGACTGAGAGAGAGAGAGAGAGGATGAGAGCGCGAGAGAGAGCTGTACTTTCCGTGAGAGCAAGAGAGGGAGAAAGGAAGAGCAGCAGGTTCTATCTCCCTCCAACACGCACAGGTGCGATGCCAACGGATAACTAACGTTATTTCACACACACACACACATGCACACAGCGGCGTCGCAAGTGATGTAAGCGACGGCGAATTCAGCGCGTCGAATTCAAGCAGCGCCCACCTGTGGGACACACACGCAAGCGCACACTCTCACGCACGCTCTTCTGCGGCGACGTAACAAATTTACAGCTAACTTTGTGCTGGTGTGCGGCGAGAGAGCGAAATATGACAGAGATAGAACGAGAGATAGAGGGAGAGAGTGCGTTAAAGCCGAAAGCCGATGCTGAAAACGAAGATCAAGTCGCAGCCGAAGCTAAAAACGAAGACAGTTTCTCAGTTGGGCGAAGTGCACTGAGAGAAATTATGGTCACTTCTATCAAATTATCTCCAAATGGACTACAATTTTCTAATTATTTTATTTAAGGTTAATTGGGCTATATATATATTTATTTTCAAGATTTATTTACTATAATTAATTAAGAGCTTAGGGAGACTCGATGAAATAAAATAAACCGATAAGGCTTGTATTGAAAACGGATCTTAAAAAGCAGCATAAACAACAAGGCCCTTTTTGTCTTTGTGTACTGAGCGTGAGAGAATAAGAGAGTGAGAGAGTAGGAGAGCGGCACCTTAAAAACCTGTTGTTAACTTTGGCTTTGACTGTGACTTTGCCGTTGAGGCAGCGGCAATGTTAATGTCGTGACGTTGGCGTTAGCAGCGCGGCGCTGGCAGAGGTTTCTTGTGTTTCTCCTGCTGCCTCTTCTTCTCATTCTGCTTCTTCAGTGGAGCCTTCTGAAGAACCTCTACCAGGTTGTTGTTGCTGTTGCTGCGCTGTTGCTGTTGTTGTAGCGTTGTTCCTGCGCCAACTTCACTCTCACTCGAAATTCCGCTCGCTGGCCAAAATGCAAGTGTTCTGGCCCAGAACCCAAACATATGTATATACACATATAAGCACTAAAGATTGTTGCCACAATAACACGGGAGTACAATTTTAGGGATATATTTAATATTATATTGCAATTATTTATTTATTTGGGTTTATGTATTTCTATTGCAAGTTCGTGTCTTAAGTCCTTTGATTTAATTCTGCATTTTATTAGAGACAAAAAAGGGGAGAGACAAAAAAGAGGAGAGAATGTGTAGGAAAAATGTATAAATTAATCAAGGAGTTCTGAAAATATATTTTTAAATTATTTATTTATTTTAATGTTTGTTTGGTATAATTTCTAATCAGTCAAATAATTATTTTAATGTGTGGGAAGTTCTTTGATTTCGATTTCTTTGGATACGAATCAAACGCAAAACAAGGAAAGAAAAGAAGTTGGGAGAAAGATAAATATATTTTATATAAATTAATAAATTTAAGTACAATTTAAAGGATAAATTTAAATATTATATTGCAATTATTTATTTATTTGGGTTTATGTATTTATGTATTTCTATTGCAAGTTCGTGTCCTAAGTCCTTTGATTGATTTCTGATTTTTATTAGAAAAAAGTCAAAAATAAGGAGAGAATGTGTGCGAAATATGTATAAATTGATAAACGAGTTCTGCAAATTGAAGTTACATTTAAAATTAAATATATTTAGCATCAGCTCTTTTCTATTATATTTATTATATTATATTTCTATTATATATTTATTTAAATGAAGGAAGAAGTAAAATCTTATCTAATACAAACTCAGAATTCTTTCATACATTAAATTTTATTATTTCCCTTTTCTACCTAGGGCTGCACTTCATTTAGTTAGTATAATGTAATAAATAAATCGAAACTGACTTGTAATTATATTCTCATATATATATAAGCCCTTTGCAGTCCCAGTCCCAGTCCCAGATAGCTGATCAAGATTTCCGACCAAAAGCGAATCTCAAGCTCTTGATCGCGAAACCAACAGAGACCCGAGCTGGTTATTGCTGTTGCTATTCTAGTTCTTGTTGTTGTTGGCCCCAGACCTAGGCCACCAAAGGTATAGACCAAGACCAGCACCACCGCCGTGGAATCAGATCTATATATGTATATATAAATATATGTAGGCACTGCACACGGCGAGTGAGTGTGTTCACTGGGCTGTAAATGCCTTGACTTTGGCTGGGGCCTGGGCTCTAAGGGATGCGAGGCAGGGAGGCGGCGAGGCGGCGGCGGCGGCGGCGGCGGATGGACACACAACGGCCGAGGAGGGCTCCAAGCAGCCAGCAGAATTTTCTCGTTCTTCTGTCTGCCGCCTCTTCGCCTGTTTTCTCTCATTTCCCACCCCCTTTTCGCCGGGTAATTGCTGTGTTTAAGAATGTGTTCCTTTGGGCCTCACTGCGCTTGCATCGCTGCCTCTCCGCTCTCTGCTTCTTTTACATAGAAAAAAAAAGTATTTCACTTAATTACATATATATTTTATAGGGTTTTTCGATCTAGTTAAATTCGAGTATCTTTTACAGGAGACTTAAGCGTTATATTTATAAATACCAAAGCTTATTTGGGTTATTATATAAATTATATATAATAGCTTAAATATTATTTTAAAAAATCCTTATATATTTTTGGTATATTAGTTACCATTCCATATTTTTTATTGTGCTTTCTGGCTTTTGTTTTTATTTTTATTTGTTGAATTGTCGGTGAAATAAGGCTTCAAGTGAAGTAAGAAGCTGAATATATCCATAGTGGTAGAAGAGCAAGAGGAAGAGCAGCAGCGGCAGCAGAAGAGGAACTTCATGATCGTAATGATAATGATGATGATGATGATGATGATGGCAGAGCGGCTGGGAATACCTGTTTTACCTGTTTGTATACCTACTAACGTACTAACACTGTTATAGCGGATTCAACGCGCACCGCACACGCCTGACAACAGCAACAACAACAAGAACAACAACAACAAGAACGGCTATAACAACAATAACGATGATAATAAAGAAATACAACAACAAGCAGCCACCGAAGGCGAAGGAAGCTCCAAGAAGAGGCAGAAGCCAAGCCGAAGAAGCGGAGGATCCCAAAGACAACGAGGAGGCTGAAGAAGCCGCCGGAGAAGAGATCCCAACGCCCAAAAAGGCCCACAAAAAAAAAAAGAACCAGGGATCCTCACACAAACACAAGCAGACTGACATAAACAGGGAGCCTGTATTATATGTGGTGTCCCCCATACTTTGATACCCTGTCTATAAGAAGGACTTTAACTAGTAATATTATACTATTTTTATGACTATATATATATATATTTTAATTAGAATAAATACATAAATAATACTATAAGTCCTGGTTACCAATATGTTCGCTTAGCAGCTAAGAAACCGGAGGAAGGCAACTCTTCCCCATTCTGGTACACGTCCTCGTCCTTCTTCCACATCTTCCACAGCTTCTCTCGTCACTCTTTGCTCGCCAGCTTCTTTGGGTTGGATGGGGATGATGACGAAGGCAATGATGATGATCATCTGGGGCCTGGACTTTGGCTATATCTCTGCAGACCTCCGCTCGACTTGCGCCTTCTCTTGTGCCGTTTTATTAACGCTTCACTTTTTTCCAATGCCTCGTTTCGACCAAGTTCCTTTCTGACGCCAGGAATCTTGCTCTTCTTGGCCTAACCGATGTCTATTTCTGGCCAAGACGAGAGAGCGCCGAGTTAGCGCAAAAGAGTGTGCTTGTGTTGGGGGTCACTGGGAGACGGCTAATTTATGTTGAAAATGCAAAAAATTGAAAATATGCAACGGCGATCGAGGCGGAGAAGAAAAAGTAAAAAGTGAGCAGGAAAGAAGGGGTTTCTAGATGGGGGGAAATCCTGAAAAAGAGTAGAGAGACAGAGGGATTTTTTACCTAGAAAATATATATCTAGAATCGGTTTCTGAGCAATATAAAATTTATATTAAATATACCTCTTATATAAACTTAGTTTACAATATGTATTAAAGAATTCTTTGAAATAGAAGTACTTAACTGAAATAACATAATATTAATATTAAAGTTCTTACTGAAACAAACCCTAATTTTTTTGTTATACTAAGATATAAGTTATAATTATTAAATCCAAGTTGAACTTGATAATTTCCGCGGTTTTCCTTGCCCCCCTGTAGTTGCTGGTTCAAGGCACAGAAAATAAAGGACACTAAAAAGCGCACTGCAAGATTACCTCAAGTTAACAAATTATCATTGTCATCACCCTGCTTCTTGATGGGTTTATAAAAAATAAAAAAATGTACAGCCATGTGCACACACAAACAGCAACAAAAACTTAATTAAAATTGTATGCAAGGTCGAAATTAGTTGCCAACGTGGCCCTCAAGCCAACGACTGAGCTTGGCTGTGCTCGGAAAAAATTACTTTATTCATAATTCATTTAAGAGAGCGCACGCATATTTCGCCCCTTAAAAGCAGATCCGCCCCCTCCCCACCCCACCCCACCCCACTGGAGCGTCATGCGCACGTTTTTTGACTAATTTTCAAAAGCGCAAAAAAAGGCACCAAAGAAACCTGATTGCAATAATAATGAGATTGTTTCAGAATGAGATATACTGTGCATATATACTTATGTTTGTACCTATAAAATTAACAAATCTCCCCCCACACTTATGTGATTATCTTCAATCTCTTTGCGTCTGTTTAATTTAAAGAGATAAAGGCATTATTTTCCAGTCTTTTTATTGGTTTTAAATAAATGTTCGAGGATAAATGAAGTTATTAATTCTTGTAATTTAATTTTGTTGATTTTACTTACGATCTAGATTAATAAGGCGATTTTTTAGCCTACGTACCAGAAAGGGAAATCATCGAAGAGATATTATAATTCTGGAATGTTATTGATGTTTTCAAGGCTTTCTGTAGGTTTACTAGGAGCTGAAATCAAAAGACTTAGGACACGAACTTGGAAATGTCCTCTAAGCAAATGACTTAGGAAACAAATTGGCAGGGTCAATAAATAAAATAAAATAAAATTGAAATGCAACTATATAAAGTGGTTATTATCTGCTCACTTGATCACTTCTTACCACCGATTCCTGCGAACAGACTTAGCCTTTTTTCCCGGCCACCACCGCCCACTAAACAATAACCAAAAACCGCAAAAACACAAAAGATTTCTTACGCACACGAGCGTATTCGGGGGCGTGGCATTGCAAAATCCGGCAGCTCAGCCTGGGATTAGTCGCCCTTGCCTTTATTTGTTGTTTTGTGTTGTTCACCCTGCGGGGCATCCCTCGGCCGTTATACAATATATTATATAGTACTCATCGGCCAGAGATGAAGCTGCAGATGCTGAAGACAAAGCGGGCAAGACAACGCAACAAGTGCAAGTGACAACAGCAAAAGTGGCGACTGCAATTGTCGGCTCTGCCTCGGCTTCGGCCCAAAAAAATAATACTCGCAGACAGCAGGAAAAAATCAAGATACAAAGTACAGAAAATACAGAAACAAAAGCAGCAACAACAATGGTGACAAGTGCTCGCAAATTGTGGCCTGCACAGCCACAGAGCCAGCAGGCAACAGCCACAATGGATTAACCATTAAACTTAAAATTCAAATTCAAGTTCATGATGAATGTATCACGTGCAAAGAGCCCGAGCCGAAGCCGAAGCCGAGGCCCAAGTTTTCTTGCCAGTGGAGTCTGGTTTATATTTTTCGGGCACTTTTTTTGTGACTCCATCGTTGTCGTTTTTTTTTTAAGTCTTTTTTTTCTCTTCTCCAATGTCTGTACTTTTTGTGGCTGGTTTTTTTTGTTTTAGTTTTTTTTTTGTGGGTTTCGCAGTCGAACACGATGGAGCGCAAGTACAACAACAACAACAACAGCAGCAGCAACAGCGAGAACTGGCTGGCTTTGTACCTTGTGGTAATAAGTGCCTGGCTTGTCTTGGCTTTTGGTCATAACCAAGGTGCTCTACAGTCTTGGGGTGTTTGGATTTATACAAGTACAAAAATGTAAAGATAATTATATGCTTTATTATAATAAATATATTTTTAAGCTGGGTATAAGGATGTAAAAATTATATATATATTTTCAACATAAGCTAAATGGCCTTAAAAAATTAAAATACTTTTCTAATAAACAGGATATTTTAACAAAGGAAAAAATATAAAATCTTCTAATATATTAATATATATTTCAAGAATAATACGTTTAATATTAAACTATAAATACTATTACCTTTATTACCATTATTACTATTATTATATTAAAATATTAATGCAAATGATAACATAAACATTACTAGGTCCTAGTATATATTACATATTACATATTTGTTGAATATTTAATTTCATATATTTTTATATTTAACATAAACATTACTAGGTTCTAGTACATATTACAAAATATTTTTTGAATATTCAATGATTTAATTTTATTTATTTTTATATATAACAAACATTACTAGAACCTAGTAGATATTACAAAATATTTGTTTAATATTTAATTTCATATATTTTTATATATAACATAAACATTACTAGGTCCTAGTAGATATTACAAAATATTTGTTGAAAGTATTTGTTGATGATTACATCTTTCTATATATATTTTTATATATTTAAGGGCTTTTTTAATGTAGCAAATATTTGGAATAACTGTATTTTTTGTGGTTTTAATATTTCACAAGCTTACCATACCTATTGAATTATACAAATTATTATTAATATATATTATAATATAATATCAAAAGCCTGCAGGTTATTTGGTTAGTTGCTATGGCTGGGCGATGTGCACCTTTGATTTTTCCGCTTTGTGAGCCGGCATGGGGCGGTTTTTTGGGTGTCTGCACGTACTCACAAACTAAAAAAATAAAAAACGCGGCTCAGAGTTAGAAGCACACACATACACACACAGGCAGACAGAAAGCCGTGCAAATACAGGTACGAGTACGACTAGAAGCAACTTGACTTGGCGCGTTGTTTATTTTTACCTTTATCATTTTTTGTCTATATATATATATTCTTTTTTGTGTTTTTTTGTTTGTTAACTATTTACCGCCGCTGAGCGTGTTTTTGTTGTTGCCATTACCGTAGTCTGTCTGTTTTCTTTTTGTTTTGTATTTTCTGCTTGGGAACATTGTCTGATGGAGTTGTAGTCGCTTTACATCATACTTCTGGTTGGCCAACAAGCATTTCCCACTCTCTTTCTTGGCCTTTTATTTCTTTCTTATGTAACTCTCGCCGTGGTAGTCGCTGCTGTTCATTGGCAGCAATTATGCAATGATCAGGTAGCACTTCCAGAATATTTACCTGGGGCACCACCCAGTTATGTTTTTTTTTCTTGGCCGGCCCCAAGGTGATCCGAAATTAAATTTGACTTTGGGCAGCATTACAAGAGCGATTCGGTGCTCCCTTTGTGGATACGAAACCCCAATCGAAATCTAAGTGAAGCGATAGCAATTTGGATAATTGAAATCGGTCTTCCATTATCTTGTTGTGTTTGATTTGGCTTTGCCTAATTGTGCCATGCGACCGTTAATTTGTCTAATCGCCAATTTCCTCACAGAGCTTCCTGTTGGAAGCTGCCGGTGGCATTCGCAGATTGGCAACTGAATTGGTAACAGGTAGCCCGCCACGATTAAGGCACGACTTACCTGCTTCTCTTCGCTAGGATTTGTCTATGAAATAAGGACTATAATTATTCATTTAGCTAGCTTCCTAGGAGGTAATAAAAATGAAAAGTAATATAATTCATAATAAAATATTTAACAATCATAGTCAATATAAAAATATATCATTATCCTTAAAACATAATTTCTTGTAGTTGCTATTATTAATTATTAAATTGATTAGTTATTTAACTGAATAAAATAAATACATAATAAATGGTAATAAATTAAATAATATATATTTAAATAATAAATATTTTAGAAATATATATGTAATAATAAATGCATATAATAATATATAATTAAATAGTATATATTTAAATAATAAATATTTAAGTAATATATACATAATAATAAATGCATATAATAATGTATATTTAAATAGTATATATTTAAGTAGTATATATTTAAACAATAAATATTTAAGTAATATATTTTTAATAATAAATGCATATAATAATATATAAATAGTTGAAATTAAGGATTTTTTTCGTATAGGATGTTGCCAGAAAAGGGAGATACATTTTTCGATGTATCTAGCTATATAATCTATATAAATCGATGCCACAAAAGAACGATAATAAACTATAAAGCGAAATGCTTTGATTTTAAATATATTTAAAGATGATATTTATTTAAAACCAAACTAATATATTTTTCTAAATATAATTTAATTATTATTAATGATTTCTTTGAGTACAAAGGCAATATTCTATATACTTAAAGACCTTCCAGGAATGTAGTTATTTGCACATCAACTCAGAACTTTAGATTTTCCAATTTGTAAAGCATGAATTACACTGAAAGACATTCCTGGAATGCAACTAATATTTGTACAACTTAGAATAGAATCAAAAGCTTTCCAAAGAGGGCCTAAACAAAGAGCCGAGCTTAGCTGAGCCCCTGCCTCACCTCACCCCTAGCACCCAGTATTATGACACACCCTAACACCTTGAGTCAACATCGATGTCATGCGACACTTAATAGGGCTAATACGCCATAATCATGCTGTTGTAATAAGAGAGACGTCAACACGCCGCACCGCAGGGAACTTGATTGATAAAAACCCAACTCGGGCCAGGGCATAGTAGAAACCTGAGGGATGGAATGGGGATAGCTCAACCGATATATATATATACGAGATATAGCATAGTTGGCTTGACTATGGCCGAGAAGAGTCAACTGCAGTTTAGCATATCAATGCCCGGCTATCGATGATAAATGCGTTCGTGTTCGTCTTTAGCATTGCATTGAAAGCCCAGAAGAGAGCCGATACCCGGGACCCGGAACCCGAGACCCCTTTTTCTACTAAGCTCACCCAGTACAAACAAACAATCGAATCGAATCGGGCTGAAACCCAATGAATGTTAATGCTAATTTACTGGACAAGCTCCACTCACTCGCCGGCCAGTGAGTGAGTTTATATTATTCTTGAGGGGCCAAAGAAAGGGTCGGGTGGGTTGTCAATGAATGGACTGCTGCCTGGCCCCGGGAAATAAATAGAAATGTCCAAAAAACCCCACAACCCATCTTCTTTTTTGTGGGAGGTGGCCTGCCTCCGATAGGCAATCAGATGTGGATTTGTTTGATTCTTGTTTTGTAAGTCGTTGTCACAGCTCAGAGCTTGGGGCGGTTCTTTGGCGGGGAATAGACGACTAGCTGAGGACTTTGGCTAAGGAAAATAGTGCATTTATTCAATATATATATATATATAAATATATATATACAATTTTAAGTATAGGTTACAGATAAGAATAAAGGAAAGAAGACACTGAGCAATCTAAAAAAAGTCAAAACAAATAATATAATATATAAATATAATATAATAAATATATAAAAATATAAATATAT
>VNKC01000924.1:0-97297 GCA_008042775.1 Drosophila pectinifera
AGTTTTTATTAGATTAATTAATCTGCATACCGAAATTATAAATTTAAAAGAATAAAATTTTTGCCCATTTTTGACAATTTTAATGATGTAACCCCTTATCAATTTTTGAAAAATCGTCAAAAAAATTTTTCTCATTTTTTTAAAGAATTTTATTTTTAAATAACTAAGATTTTAACGGCGAATCGAAAGGTATATGACATTTGGCTATCACTTGTTTTTTGGCCAAATAATCAAAATTTTTCGAAAAATAATAAAATAAAATAAGTTTAAAATAATCATAACTCAGCCAAAACAGCCTTAATTTCAAATCGGAAAGCGGTTCTATGTCAGTTTTTATTAGATTAATTAATCTGCATACCGAAATTATAAATTTAAAAGAATAAAATTTTTGCCCATTTTTGACAATTTTAATGATGTAACCCCTTATCAATTTTTGAAAAATCGTCAAAATTTTTTTTCTAATTTTTTTAAAGACTTTTATTTTTAAATAACTAAGATTTTAACGGCGAATCGAAAGGTATATGACATTTGGCTATCACTTGTTATTTGGCCAAATAATCAAAATTTTTCGAAAAATAATAAAATAAAATAAAATTAAAAAATTCATAACTCAGCCAAAACAGCCTTAATTTTCAATCGGAAAGCGGTTCTGTCTTAGTTTTTATATATTTAATTAATCTGCATATCGACTTACTTGATTTTTTGCCAAACTATGCTGTTAAGAAGATTTAATCAAAATTTTTGGAAAAATCTAAATTAAAAAAATTCATAACTCAGTCAAAACAGCCTTAATTTCAAATCGGAAAGCGGTTCTATGTTAGTTTTTATTAGATTAATTAATCTGCATACCGAAATTATAAATTTAAAAGAATAAAATTTTTGCCCATTTTTGACAATTTTAATGATGTAACCCCTTATCAATTTTTGAAAAATCGTCAAAATTTTTTTTCTAATTTTTTTAAAGGATTTTAATTTTAAATAACTAAGATTTTAACGGCGGATCGAAAGATATACGACATTTGGCCATCATTTGATTTTTGGCGAAATAATGAGAAATTGTTGGAATAATCATAGTGAAAAATAATCATAACTAAGCCAAAACAGCCTTAAATTCAATTCGGAAAGCTGTTCTATGTTAGTTTTTATTCGGTTAATTAATTTGCATACCGAAATTAGAAATTATAAGTAGACACTGAGTTCATTTACTGAAATCTTTGTTTTTTGTAATTCATTTTTGCACTTTATTTAGATTTTAGTTAATTCATTTAGGTTCGTTTTAGGTATACATATATCTTGATTGATTCAACAACAGACAAATTTGTAGCACAAAGCTCAACACAAAGACATACATAGATCGTAATATATATTCGTAAGCATATCATTTTTACCATACTGTCGAATGTCTTGTATATCGTATAATAATAATAATTAATAATTGATTTAAAGCATATATATAATAGATGTATACAATATATATGTATATATGTATATCTGGTATCTGTATAGTAGTGTATGGTATATAGTCTGTTTAGGAAATACTCATAGAACATGAAACGAATTGAGCGCGAGTGTCGCGTCGCGTCAAGCAAGTTTCGCGTATTTTGTTGCGTCGTTGGAAAGAGCACACACATTGAATAGCAGAACGGAAACGGGCCAAAAACACGTATGCAAACAAAAATAGTAAGTAGTAGAATAAGTATAAAATATATATATATATATCTGTATGTGTATGCGTAGGAAAATTCAAATACAATGTAAAATGTTACAATAATCAACGATTAACAAAGAAAGTACACATATTTAGGACACTCGGGTCGCGCGCCCACCGCCAAGTCGCACACGCACCCAAAACAGACAGAGCACGGAAACGGACATGGTCGTGGCTACGGCAGCGGCAACGGCAACGGACTCGATCCGGGACGATGACGCATTAACGTTTAGCACTAGCATTAGCTCTAGCATTAGCGGCTAGCTAGCAACGGATACGGATACGGATAGAATACAGCTTTCAATACACGGAGTGAACAATGTTGTCCTTCTCGACCAGCAGGCGGACCTTCATGCAGCCATCGGAGCCGCAGGAGAAGAGTCGTCCGAAGGGGTCGACGTACACCTGGCTAACGCCCTGGCCGGTGTGCTTGAAGAACCCGTTCTTGGCATGCTCATGCGGGAACGTGTTGATCAGCATGAACTGGTTCATGTCCCAGATCTGCAATTGATACAGTGATTAAATAAAAGAAACTCGTTCCAGGGAAGCGACAGCAACCCACCTTAATGTCACCCTCAATGGAGCCAGTGACAAAGAACTCCTCGTGGGGATCTAGAGCAATGCACTTGATGGTACTATCATGGGCCTGTAATGGGTAGGAGGAGGGTAGTATAGCTGCTGCTGGTGACGCCTGCCGGCTGTAGTTACTTACCTGGTAGCGATGGCGCAGTGTGCGCTGTCTCACATCGAAGACGCACACATCTCCGCGCTTGCCGCACGAGATGAGCACCTGGTGCTGTGGTGCAAACACCAAACAAGACGAGCCCTGGTCGTGGCAAGTGAAGGCTGCAAGTGGATTCAAACAGGAGTTAGGACACTCTCAACAAATACTCTTAGAAGGCTCACTCACCCGACACACAGGACTTCTTGTGGGGCAGCAACGTGTCCCAGATGTTGATGTTCTTGTTCTCGGAACTCTGACCAGCTGCGAGTGGAAGAAATAAATAAAGAATTCAAGTAAGTAAGTGAGTCAAAGCTGCTTTTGCAGATCAGACAACTCACCGCTGGCCAGGAGACTGCAGGACCCAAGGAATACGAAATCGGACAGCGCCTTGTTGTGGCACTGATAGCTCTGTTAAAGGAAGGGAAACAGGTAACGAAGAAAGGTGAGTGGGTCACAGATGGGGACGGAACTACTCGTAACTCACTATGAACGAACGATTGTTTTGTGAGGCAATGCCCGCCTGCCAGAGGCTCAGCTTGCCATCGCCATCGCCGATGCCGAACTTGTTGCCCTGCTCCGAGAAGCGACAGCGCGTCACCTTGGCAAAGGTGCCGGACTGGCGGGGCGAGCAGACTGGCTGCTGGTGGCCCCATTCCCAGATCTGCACGGAGCCGTCTTGGCCACCGGTTAGGTACAAAGGCATCAGCGGATGGGCGCTCATACGCTTCACATTGTCCACCTTGTGGCGCAGCACCTGCAAGGGATATTGTATTAATTTCAATGCTTCACGGAGAGTGGAAAACCCTTAACCCACCATGGATGTGCCGCGGCCGGATTGCGAGGCACTCTGTGTACTGGCATTGGACTCGCTGTAGGCATTGCTGCTGCCTCCGAATTGGTTGTTCCTGAACGAAATCAAAGGAATGAGAAGAATCTTTTCAAGATTAAGATGTCTCCGCTTACTGCTCTTGCGTCTGGATGATGAGGAAGGAGGAGCTGTTGGTGTCGGCATCCTTGGACATGCTCATCATGTCATAGTCGCACTCATCCTCGTACCAATTCGGCGACTCGAGCAGCAGCGAGATGTCAAACTCCTGGATCTCACGCGGATTGGCGAAGGCGATCATCGAGGAGCTGTTGTTCTTCAAGCAGAAGGACAGTATCGACTCGTGGTCCTTGTGAATGATCCGGATGTGGTCGGTATTCTCGTTGGTCGAATGCGATTGACCTGGAATGGAAGAGTATGTTGATTACAGGTATTCAGTTACTCTCAAGCCAGCCAGAGACTCACCTTCGTCGGTCTCGTTGTCGTGCTGGGTGTGGTGGGAGCTGCGCGTGCTCGGCTCCATGTTCTTGCCAAAGATGCTCTTGATGAAGACCTCCTGGGCGGGCTCCTGGCGCACCAGATAGTTCCACAGTCGCCGTATGGGACCCGTTGCCGATCCCGAGACGAACGGCGTGTTGTCCTTGTTCAACAGCGACCGATACTTGTGGATGGCTAGGCCGCTGATGCCGCTCTCCGAATGACAGCCAGGGATAAAGTTTCGCGATGGGGGCCCACGGGCAATGAGGTCGCTGAGGGCAAAGTCCTGCCAGCGGTTGAGGGTGCGCAGCACCTCGTGCGAGAGTGGACTGATTACGGGCAGATCTGCAGAAAACGTGGAGACAATATAAAGAACCGATGCTTAGTGGATGATTGATGAGGGATGGAAAGGTTACAACTACCCTGCAGCTCGATGCCGGCCACCTTGACCAGCTCCTGGATCTTGTGCGTGCTGATCTTGATGAGGGCCAGGCGCAGGATGCTCCACGAGTAGGACGTGGGATTGGTATGCTCCGTATTCTCCTTAGCCTTCAGCTGGGACCGACTCACGTTCACATCATCGTCGTCCTCCTCCTCCTCCTCGTCCTCCGACTCGTTCGAGTCATCGGTGTCGTAGTAATCGCATTCTGCAAAGGATAAGGCCAGGATTAGAGCATGTCATAGCTGCTGGGTCTCCGCTGCGCCTACTTACCGGTTGCGGGCGGTTTGGTGAGGAAGTATGACAGCATGGACGTCTCCGGAGGCATGAACTGCTCGCGGTACGTCGGCTTGTCCTCCTTCATGTTGCTTGAGGTGCTGTTCTGGCTAAAGCTGCCCAGGATCTTCATGTTCAGCTTCATGCGCTGCTTGGTGATCGAGGTCACCGTGTTCCACACGCTATTCTCGTCTGCCGGCTCCTCGGAGGTGGACCCAGTGCCGCCGCTGGTTGCTCCTCCAGCCGATGCCATTTGGTTAGCGGGTTGTGCCGCAGCTGGCTTGATGAGCAGCTTCTTCATGCCGCCGCCAAAGAGCGTGGACCAGGTCTCGTTGCTGAAACTCTGGCCACTTAGGCGATACAATAGGCGGCTGTCGCAGGTGGAGAGGGAGTAAATGAAGAGCGCCATGTATGTGGACACGAAGGACTCGAGCAGCAAGACGTTCAGCTTGGGCACGTCCTCGTCCTTCTCGCGGGCCAGCAGCGCCCTCAGATTGGTGACGCCCGGCCACTTGGAGGGCGTGGTGCACACGCCCGCCGGCTCGTCCGTGGAGTACTTGCGCCGCCGGCCATAGGCATTCCTACTGCCCACCAGGTAGCTGCACTCGAACGACGAGTTGATCTTCGCAATGTTCTCGATGCCGGGACTGGCATTAAAGGCCGAATTGTTCACCACAAAGCTCTCCGAGTCGCAGAGCGACTGGTAGATGCAGGAAGACAGCGCCACAGCCAGGTCTCGCAGCACAAAGATCTCGCTGAGGGCCGAGGGCTGAATGCCCGGGAAGGGTAGCACCTTGATGATGCTCTGCAGCATGTCCACTGTCTGCGACTGAAGGTACTTGATGGGATCGGCGATAACCGTCTTATTGCCCGCCACACAGGCGCTCAGCAGGGGCAGTGTGGTGGGGAAGGGCAGCGGGCTGAGCAGCTGCTGCTGGGTCTTCTCCTGCTGCAGCTCCTGGAGCAGCAGCACCAGTTCCATGCGCACGGAGGCCAAGCCCCCGCCGCTGGCGCCGTGCAGAGAACAATAGCTCAGCAGGGTGCGAAGAAGGGTCTCGTTGGCTGGAAGGAACAAAGGATATAATCAGTTTAAGTTTAAAACAGGATCTCAAGCCTGGAACTTACCCTTGAGCCAACGCTTCCGCTTGGCTGCCCGCATCACCTTGGCCTCAAAGTCCTGCTTGTCCTGCATAAGGATCTCGTGCAGCGTGGGTCTCTCCGTGTTGGGACAGATGCTGGCGTTCATCTCCTTGTCCCGCGCCTCGGCATCCGCATCGCCGGCGTCGTGTCCCGACTGCTCCGACTGGCTGCAGTAGTTGCAGAGCTGCTTGAGGGCCTCCACCTCGCGCTCCAGCCACATGTAGAGCTGGTAGCGGAGCTGGCCGCCGTCCACCTCGAAGCCGGTGGCCAGCGTGGACAGCTCCTCCATGAGGATCTTCAGGCAGGCCACGAACTTCAGCTGCTGGGCCATAATGTCCATCTTGGTGTCGCCGCCATTGCCGTTGCCCTTGCCCCGACCCGAACCGGTGGAAGCAGCCTGCGGAGGCTGCGGCGTGGCCAGCCCTGGCTCATCCACCTCTAGATCGGGGTCAACCTCCTGGTCCTCTTCGTCGTCGTCCCACTTGATCTCGAACTTGGCCTCCGGCTCGCTTGCCTCCACGGGAGCACCCCAATCGAAGGCGTCCGCAGTGCTTGCCGCAGAGGCGGGTGCAGTGAGGCCCCACTGGTCCATGATGCCCGTGTTGATCAGCTCCTCCTTGCTCTGCTGGGCCCGCTCCTGGGCCAGGCTGCTGCCGGCCACACTGCCGCCGGAGTCGTCGCTGATCTTCATGGGCAGCTTGTTGAGCACCTCCAGGGCCAGGGCGGGACAGCCGCTCTTGAAGTGCCCGTGGGCGGTGGTGAAGTACAGCTGCCGCTCGATGGGCGTGATCGAATCCTCCAGCTGGAGCTGCTTGTCGCAGCTGGCGGCCGAGCTGGGAGCGGCATCGCCGGCGTAGTTGAAGCCCGAGAGGACGACGTGCGCGATGCGCTTCTCCTGTGCCGACAGGGCGATGTTCTGGCGGATGAGCAGCGGATGGGTGCGCAGATAGATGTAGAAGTTAAAGACATTCGGGTTGGTGGCCTGCGGCTCCGGACGCAGCAGGTCCTCCTCCTTGTAGCTGCTGTGCAGGCTGCCCACGCCGTTCAGCAGCAGCGTGTTGAGGCTCTCCTGGTACTTCTTGATTGTCCAGTAGGTCATCGAGCGCAGGAAGGGATCGGGGTGGGCGCGTGTGAGGTCGCAACGACCCGTATCCATGTCCGTACCGAGGACATGCTCGTGCAGCAGCCGATGGTAGTAGCAGCCCTCGGCATCGCCCTCGTACAGCCGGGCAATGATGAGGGCCAGCTGGAAGTCCTCCAGCTTGTTCATGCACACCTCGATGGCGTCGTTGAGGCTGTTGGCCAGCAGGAAGAAGGCCACCGCGTGCTCGAACCGCTGCTTGCCCAGCAGCACAAAGGCGTTCTTCAACGCCGCCTTCCGCCATCGATCCTCTGCGAAGTTGTTGCCAAAGAAGGCGGTCATCTTCTCGTCGCGACGCGACCGGAACAGGCCCCACACCAGGGACTTCTTCTTCATGGCCAGGTAGTAGATGGCCGCGTCCAGCGGCTCCTGCTTCTGCTGGTAGGCGCACTTGGCCAGCTTCTCCACGCACCGTCGCAGGGTGTTGATGTTCTTCAGCCAGTAGCCCATGCCCAGGTCCCGGAGCGTGGCCCAGCGCAGGTCGCCCTTCGTGAAGCTCGGTATCAGGTTGAGTAGCTCCTCCTCGCTCTCCGAGTGGAAGGCCCACACAATGTTGGACGTACCGACGCCCTGGCGCTGGAACTGGGCCCGCTGCTGAAGCGGCAGGCAGCGCAGCAGGTAAGTGAAGTGCTTCATGGCCAGCAGGAAGCGCAGGCCGCAGTCGTCCAGCGAATCGGTGCTGGCGCTGCCATCCTTGACGCCTCCCGAGGACGCTCCACTGCCGGCGCCACCCAGGCCGGACTTGCTCTGGTCGGCGGCGAACTTGTCGGAGAAATCGGTGTTGCAGGTGGCCACCGTGTCGGCGAGGGCCAGCAGGTGCATCTGATCCAGCGAGGAGAGACCGGGCAAGTGCGTGTGGGTCAAGAGGCGCGATAGGAGCTGGCCCTGCCGTGGCCCGAAGTGCGAGATAGAATGCTTCTCGGGCAGCGAGAGACGGCGCTCCTGGCGCTTCTTCTCCTCGCCCTCGGACAGCAGCTCGTCGAGGTTGTCCTCGGAGTTGTGCATGTCAAAGAGCTCGTCGTAGTCCTTGTCGCCCTCGGCGCAGTTAGTTCCCTGGCCCGGCGTCTCGCGATCCGCGTTCAGGAGCACCCACAGCGGCAGCGGCGGAATCGAGTTGATCTCCGCGTAGTCCAGCATCAGCTCCTCGGGTATCTGGGTGGTGCTGCCGCGGTGCTCTGCTTGGATGTTCTGCTCGGCCGTGTAGCTGATGCTCAGGGTGCGGGACCGGGACCAGCTGCGCTGCCTGGCATAGCCGTCCTCGTCCTGGCCGGCCGCACTGGAGCTGGTGCCGCTCATGCAGCGCACGAGGTGCGCCAGGATGGCCTTCACCCAGCGGATCTTGCCGCAGTTGAGCAGCTCCATCAACTGCTTGGGATGGTACTGGGGCAGCACCGGACAGGCGATGCGGGAGGCCTGGAACAGGCCAAAGTCCGTCATGTAGTCATCGCTGCCGCCATCGTCCTGACCGCCAGCGCTGCCATAGTAGCCGCCAGCTCCAGGACCGCCGCCGGCGCCTCCGTTCATGTTGGCCATGCTGGTATTGCCCAGGCGACGCTTCTTGTCGTGCGACAGCAGCTGCAGATTGGCCGTGCTCACCTTGCTTATCAGCGGCATGGAGGCCACGTTCTTCAGCCGCAGCTGTGTCGACTCGTTGGCCAGGGAGCGCAGGTCCTCGTCGCGCAGATTGCGCGTATCGGGCACATCCTCCCCGGCAGCGGCCGCCGCTGCGGCAGCAAAGTGCGAGGAGTAGTGCGGCTTCCACTGCGAGTATACGTGCATCTCCGAGTCCATGGCCACCACCAGGATGCCGTCGCGCACCCACGAAATTTGCATGGGCAGCGGCGGCAGTCCGTCCGCCGTTTGGAGGTCAATCTGGCGCAGCTTCATCCACCGGATCTCGTCCACAAAGTTGGGCTGCGCCAAGGAGCTGGCCTTCCGCAGTATGGGTCGGTTCACCGAGCGGGACTCCTTCATTGCCTTGATGTTCGCCTGGGCAATGTCCGAGCTGACGGGCGTGTACAGGAGGATCTTGCTGCCCACGGCCACGGTGAGTATGTGCGAGCCATCCTCCTTGCTCACCCAGTCCAGCTGCACCAAATGCTTCTGGGTCAGCGGACACGTGTTCCCGTTCTCCGCAATGCTCTTCCTCAGCGACTGCAGGGTGCTGAAGCTGGGCACGGTCAGCAGGCCGGAGGCCACGGTCGCCGAGGGCGGCCTATTCACGGCCAGTTCCGGCGTGGTCTCGCCGCTGCGAGGCGACCGTGTCTCCGGGTCGTGGGCGAAGGTGTGCAGCACCTGGTTGAGGCGCTGCTTCTTCGCCAGCAGGCGACTGTCGTGCAGGTAGCTGAGGTCGATGCCGTGCCCGATGTTGATGCGCGGCAAATGGACGTTCTTCAGGTGAATGGTGTCCTCCAGGACCCACTCGCTGCCGCCGGAGCTCTCGCACTCGTAGATGGCCACGCACAGGTTGACGTAGCGCGAGTCTGGATCGGGGCCCTTGTTCGGACGGGTGAAGCTCTTGCCGTACTTGTAGGCGCAGGCTATCCGGCCGGAGTAGGCGGCACTGATGTTCAGCGGCTGGCCGGGGATCTCGATGGCCGAATGCTGGATGCGGCTGAACATCTTCCACTCGCTCCAGTGGTAGGCATCACCCTCGGGGTCCTCCTGGCCGTCGCCGGTGTCGCCAATGGGCTCGCACTTCCAGAAGCGCGATATCGAGTCCGAGCAGGCGGTCACTATGATGTACGGCGCAAAGCAGGCCGGATAAATGCTGGAGCTGCTCAGGTGGCCGGCGGCGGGCGAGGCATGGATGACGTCCACGCCCTCGGGCAGCGGCAGCTCCTGGGTGCACACCTTCTTTGTGGTGATGGAGATGTGCGGTGCCTCGACGTGGGAGCCAAAGTGCTCGGCTCCGGTCAGCGTTTCCGCTCCCTGCGACATCCGTCTCGGATTGGGATTGCCTCCCGCGCCTGGGCCACCACCACCGTTCTCCTCGTCCGGCTCCTGGGTGAGGTTGCTGTCCGGCACATACATGGCCGTCTCGGAGAGGAAGGAGTTCTGCTGCTTGGAGCTGATGACTATGCGCCACATGTGAATGGTGCTGCCGCGCAGCGTCTTCTCGATGTTCACGATGTAGAAGGGCTCCTCGAAGTCGGCATTCCGCTGCAGGTCCACGATCGCGTCCATGTCCGACTCGAGCAGGGCGTTCAGGCGAGGCTCCTCCAAGTCGCGGGGATCGGCCAGCGGGGTCCTCTGGCCGCCTGTTATTAGCTGCGCCTGGAATACGTGCAGGAACTGCGTGTTCTGCCAGTCGTGCTTCGCGTCCGAGATGGCGTCCAGCTGCAGGATGCAGCCGGGACGGGCCGTCGACTGCTGGGACACCACCTTAAGCTTGTCGTGCAGCGCCGAACGCTGGGCCCGCATCGTCGACGAGGCATTGGAGATCATCGACGACAGCGAGTGCGACTTGTGCAGCGTATTGAGGTTCTCCGAGCACGAGATCTCCGCCAGCAAGGTGCGGGCATCGATCACGGCCTGGTAGACGCGCAGGTTCTCTCCATCACTGGCCACGAAGCAGGCGGACGGCGAGTTGCTATAGCTGCCCAGCGTGGTGCTTGGCAGCAGGGTGGGGATCCAGGCCACGTTGCTGAAGGCCGAGATCTCCGGCGAGTTGATCCGGGCCAGCTCGCTAACGCCACCCGAGTGGCACAGCGGTCCTACGGAGTCGACGCGCCACAATATCAGCTCCGAGCAGAAGCCCGTCGGCGTAAATACGTCCTTGTCCCCATTGGAACCGCCCGAAGATCCGCCGCCGCCGCCGTTGCCGCCTCCTGCTCCGGGTCCTGAGCCACTGGAGGGCCCAAGGCCGCCGCTGAGGGGCTGCTCGAAGGGCGACATCGGTGACTTGGCCTCCGCAGAGTCGGGCAGGTTGTGATGCGAGGTGGAGACCAGCAGGGGCAGCACCGGGTGGCAGGTGATGTCGTTCACCCGGAACCGATGGCCGGAGGCGCGGCTAACGTGGCCGATGCTTAATACTTGGGTGAACTTCGTCTTGAAGGCGAACGTCAGCTGCCAGAGGTTGAGGGTACCGTTGGAGTGCTTCGTCACCATGGACACCGACGGCGACACGTTCAGCGGCAAGGCGCTGGCTCCGGCGGCGGAGTCCTGCGAGCTGCTGCTGTGCTCGGCTCCACCGCTGGCCGCTGCACTGCGATCGTTGCCCGTCTGATCCTGGTCCTGGTCACCACCCGCATCGCCGTCCCTGTCGTGGCCTTCGTCGCCATCCTCGCCGGCATCCTCCTGCTCCTCATCGTGACGCTCGAAGGTCTGGCCCGAGTGCTGATCACTCTTCAGCGAGGAGTCGTCCGCGTTGCCCTTGTGGAACTCGTCCTTGCTGCGCACATTGTTCGCAATGTCGCGGAAGGCCAGCGGATGCGTGCCCGTGTTGAACAGGCTGACCGTGGTGGACATGGACATGGCGTCGCCCAGCGGAAAGGCCGAGGGGATGCGCGTGGAGAACGAGACCTGCGCCTGCCTGAAGGAGCCAGGATAGTAGTCGTCCAGCCACTCGATCACCCAGATCAGGTAGCTCCCATCCACCGGATGGATGGCGAACAGCAGATCCGGGCTCTGGTGCCAGTCGCGGAGCAGGCACTCGATCTTATTGTCCAGCGAGTCCACCAGCTGCGTGATCGGGTGCGCCGGCTCGTTGTTCAGCGAGTTTTGGGACGTTGTGTTGGACATAGAGTTTAAGTGGAGACCACCTGGTCCGCCTCCCATGCCGCCCATGCCTGTGCCGGCGGTGTGCTGCGAGTAGCGACTGTACTCCTCGCCGCTATCGTCTACGGACACGGACTTGGAGGAGCGTAGGTACTTCTTGTGCGCCTGCGCCTGCGAGTGGGAACCGTGAGCGTCGTCCGGCAGATCTACGCCGCCGCCGCCGCCACCGCTGGAGGCATTGCCGTGGCCATTCTCCTCATCGATCACCTTCTTGGTGAGCTCCTGGAGGATGGCCTCCGCCTGTAGCGTGAAATGCATCTCCTTGTTGTTCAGCCAGTGCAGGATAAAGACGTTCTGATTGGCCGGGTCGCTCGTCTGCATCGACGGCACCAGTGGTATGTCCGTTTCCGCGTTAATTGACGCAGCCAGGTGGAAATGCATCCCGGGCGTGACGCCCGATCCTTGGAAACCGTACGAGTGGAAGTCGTGGACGCTGCACGACGACGGCAGCGACGGTATCGGACCCAGGTAATTGCTATAGCTGGCCGGCGAGCTGCTCATGGCGCCCATCGCTCCAGCCGGGCCGCCGCCGACGCCTCCGCTACCGGTTGCTCCGCCAGCGCCGCCGACAACACCGCCGCTGGCATTGGCGCCGGCCTTCATGTGCCGTCGGATATGGAAGCAGGTCTTCATGTGCTTCAGCCGCTGCATGAAGCGGTGCTTGTGACGATGCGTCCGGAACTTGGGGTTCTGCGAGGCCAGCGGATCGAACTGGGTCATGTTCACCATCCCGTCGTCGGGCAGCACCGTCTCGATCCAGATGCGGCAAATGTTGTCCAGGCAGGAGGTGACCAGCATGTTGGCCACCGATCCCTTGGGCATATACTTGCTGGTCTTGCGCCACACAATGTTGGACACGGCGCGCGGATGGGCGATATACACGTAGGTGAAGTTCAGCTCCCCGCCAGAGCCGGAACCGGAGCCAATGATATCGTCAGAGCCAGCACCGTGGCGGCCAGAAGCGGAGCCGCTGGCCGCAGTGGCGCCAGAGCCCTTGGCTGGGAAGAGGACCTGCTTATTCTCGTACCAGATCTTCACCAGTCGATCGTTACGGCCGCAGGTGGCGAAGAGCGTTCCGTCCGGACTAAATGCCATGTGGTAAATGGGTATGGCCGTTTGGCAGCTCCAGATGTTCTCCCATGTGGACACGTCATCCGCCTGGGCGTTGTTCGATTGCTTCGGCTCCTTGCTCTCTCCAATCTCGAACTTGACACCTGTTAGAGGGCAAAACAAGGGTATTAGATTAGGATTTGGAAGGATCATCCAGGAATTTGGGCTGCAACTACGTTAAGAAGGGAAACGGGCAGTGGATAACAAGCTCTTTTCAACTCATAAATCAGGGGTAAGAGCATCAGTGACAGGTTTCCCTGCAACCAGTGCTCATCCACCTCTCCCCTCTCTCTCTCGCTAATCGATAGTTGGCAGCCCAAAAGAGAATGCTGGATGCCGAGATGTCTGCTCACCCGTATGCTCCTCCTCCTGTTGGTGTGTGGGCGACTTGCTCTTCCATAGCTGGATGTTGGTACCGCCGGTGAGTAGGCGGGTGCCCTCCAGGTTCCAGGACAGGGTCACCACGCTCGAGTGGCTCGTAAAAGAGCCCGTTTGCACCCATCTAAAATATACGAATATATTGTATTATAAACGCAGTTGCAGTTGGTGAAGGGACGCCTCACCTGTAGTCAAGGAAGTGGGTGTTGTGCTTGCTGGACTCAATCACCGGCGTGGGCTCGAAAATGCATATCTTGTTCTCGTAGGCCGCCGCTATCTTGCCGGTATCGGTGCTGCAGTCCAAGGCGGATATCTTGACGTAGCCATGGTTGGCGCCCGGTATGATCTGGACGCGCTCGAAGGTGCTAGCCAAGATGACCACGTTGCAGCCGGCGGCATAGGCCTGAAAGTAAGGTAAGTAGGTAAGTACAGGGGGCAAAGAATGCGGGGTTCTCCGGCGAGTTAATCTCTTTCTCCCCACTAAATGTTGTATATAGCGAAGTTTGTTTGTTTTCGGGTGTATATGTACGGTTCTGGTTACTGTTTACCGGTAATGGTACTGGGACGGTTTATATATCGATAACGATCCCTCCTCCTAGCCATTTCCAGTCGCTGTCCAGCTTATCAGGCTGGCTGGCTGGCTGGCGGGCTGGCTGCTGACAAGGCTCTTGCCACATCATATTTGGTTACTTGGTTAGCTAAAGTGTGTTTGATTTATTTGTTGAGCTGTCGCTGATATGCTCATTATCGTGGGGAGAAATTTGAATACCCTAACTGCTGGTCCTACCCTAAAAGCAAGTCGAAGGACTGAAAGGGGTCTATGTGGTATGGGACTTGAAAGGGACTCTCTTAGCCGTTCGTTACGTCTCTGAGACTGCTACTAAGGTGGGAAAATGGGGCTTAATAACTATATTTAATTAATTATGATATCTTATGAAATTTCAAATATGAGCCTTTACTTATATATATTATTTTAAAGCATTATAGAGTATTGGGAGTTGTGGATGGGAGTATATGTAACAGATTTCATGGAAGATTTGTTGACTCATTACCAATTTTTGAGTAATTTGAGAGTTTAATTCGGAGAGTAAGGTTCTCTGTATGAGTTACATGGAATTTTAGGGTTTAATCATATTATTAAGTATTTAAATGATCCCAAAAGCCACGCCAAGCAAGGGTATCAACTGTTTCGACAGAGATTAGTCACCTGGTGGCTTGGAAGGGTATTAACAGCGCTCTTCTTTTTTGAGTGAGGGGTTTATTTTAAACTTATTCTTTTGACGTCTTTCTTAACGTTTTAAATATCAGTTTACGTTTATTTTTTTTTTATTTAATTGTTTTTGCGGTTGTCAGCGGTGCCCAGCGCTCGCTAGATGGCGCCAGTGGGACCTGTTCTTTCTAAACATTTGTATTGTATTGTCTGTGTGTATGTCTGTATGTAGGATACACAATATAAATAAAACAAATTGAAATGATGGCAAAATGATATAGCGCAGTGGTAGGGGGTGTAAAGGGGGAACCAGTGTCAACAGCGGTGCTGATTACAGAATAGAATGTACACATATACGCCCTCTGGGGACCAGCTGTTTGCGGGGGGTTGGCTAGGTGTGCGAGGGATAGCATTAGAATGGCGAAATGTGCACAGTTAATTATGCTTTTTCGGTTTACAGGAAAACAGACCTCGTCCTCTAGTATTTCGAATAAACACTCAGTGTAAATACACACAGAGGCGTAGGGCGTACAGCGTACAGAGGCCCCCTCCGAAATAGAATTGGTTCGTAAAAATCGAAAGGCACATTATAAATGCGTGCTCACGACCATTTCAATATTTTTTGTTTTTTTTTTATAGCCGCTTATAATTCCAATTGCCGTTGACGTGTGACGGAGAGAGCGAGAAAGGGAGTAGGAGAGCGGGAGAGAGTTGAGAGTAGTGGGCCACTGGGTGAGGGCGAGCGTGGGTGGGAGGGGGACAACCTGCAGGCTGCGAAATTAGGGCATCAAAGGCCACCTGACCAATCGAAGGGTATACACACACGAACACACACGCGCGCGCAACTATCTTACGCATGCATTTTGACAGTGTGCGTGTGTGTGTTGCAGCTTGTTTACTGTCAAACACTTGACCTTAAAATGTAAAATGTAATTAATTGCTGGCTAAGTATGTAAATGCTGGTGAAAACAAACGTTTTTCGCAAAACAAACGCAACAAAAAAAGAAACACATACATCATGCGCACACACGCGCAGCAGAGAGCAGTCACGCTTGTTGTTGTTATCGAATTTACACAAAAAGTTCTCTATCTCATCATTTGCATTTGATTTAATTGACCACCAAGTGTGGCGAAAAAGACATACAATAACCCATACAGAGGCATATGGCAAGTGCACACACACACGCACACCCTGCCAATATGTAAATAAAAACATTAAGACGTCGTGCTCATGTTTGCCAGCGATCGCCTTTCTGGTTGGATATTGGTTGGATGCGATGCCCCTTTGGATATTGGGAACCTTCCAATTGGAAGCGGACTCGTTATGGGAAGAGCTCAGCTAATGGACGCAGATGTGGAGTGGACGAGTGGAGCGATGTGGCGGAGGGGCGTCGGGTAGATGGTGATGCGATGGGGAGAATATTGGAACGGTTCCTCGAAACGGTTCTCTTTGCTTTAGTTAGCTTACTGTGAATGGTATGCCTTCCACGGAGCCTATGGCGAAGCACCGGTCGCCCGCATTGCAGGCGCCGCTCAGTATCTGGTGACAGTTCATGGTTCCTCGCAGTTGGCTATCACATCACAGCGCACGGATCGTAGGGTCGGATTGGGTTCTTGGTTCTTTGGTTTCTAGCACGACTCTTTTTTTCTTACTGCTTGTAACAAACACAACAAAGTGACATTACATTACATAAAAATTAGAGTTGAGTTCTTTGCCACTGTGGCCTATCGATAGATCGATATGGGCAGTGGCGGTGATGGCAGGCAGCGAACTAGCAGTGTATTGCCAGAAAGCCCAGGTCAGAGGCCTGTAGGTGGCTCTGAAAAATATGTTTTATTTGAACCTTTTCACAACCCGGACCTCTGTGGTCAAAATTTCGTTAAATACTGACTTCAAAGTAGCCTAAGGTTGGTACTATCGATAGCAGTGTGACCGCGCCGATAAGGATCGATTATACCGTCTGACTCTAATAAAATATACTTTTATAGCATTTTCGTAAAAAAAAAACAAAAATGGCTCTTAATTTATAATTAAAGCATTTTTTCCAATTAATTCATCTTAAACGTTTTTCTCCAAACTATACCAACAAGTTTCGACAGTCTGGCGCTGATACAAAAGCGCGCTATACAACACTATTTACCCCTTCCTAAAGATCTGTCACTCGTTCTCGCATCTCTAGCTTGCATGTCAAAAAAGCCGAATTTATTGGGTTTTTTTGTTGTTTAAAAAGTTTTGAAATGGCGGCAGGTCCAATTGCTGAACGCAACCAAGGTAAATTAGTGCCGGGACTAGTCCTTCCAATTCTCTAAACCCGCTTCCGCCCTTTTCCTTCTCAGATGCCACCATCTATGCCGGCGGTCTGGACGACAAGGTGTCTGAAACGCTGCTCTGGGAGCTGTTCGTGCAGGCGGGACCCGTGGGTGAGTTTTTGCGGGATTTCGAGTTGCTCTTGTAATGTAAACTAATGGTACGTCCAACCCATTCTTCTGTTCCCTCTAACCCCCAGTGAATGTACACATGCCCAAGGATCGCGTTACACAGATGCACCAGGGCTACGGATTCGTGGAATTCCTTAGTGAGGAGGACGCCGACTATGCGATCAAGATTATGAACATGATCAAGCTGTACGGCAAGCCGATACGCGTGAACAAGGCATCGGCGCATCAAAAGAACCTCGACGTTGGCGCCAACATATTCATAGGCAACCTGGACGTGGAGGTGGACGAAAAGCTGCTGTACGACACGTTCTCCGCCTTCGGTGTCATTCTGCAGACGCCGAAGATTATGCGCGACCCGGAGACGGGCAAGTCGAAGAGTTTCGCCTTCATAAATTTCGCCAGCTTCGAGGCGAGTGACGCCGCCATGGATGCCATGAACGGGCAGTATCTGTGCAACCGGCCTGTATCCGTGTCCTACGCCTTCAAGAAGGACCACAAGGGCGAGAGGCACGGATCCGCGGCGGAGCGTTTGCTTGCCGCCCAGAATCCATCGGCGCACGCCGACCGGCCTCACCAGCTCTTTGCCGACGCTCCCGTCAATTCGAACATGATGCCTGGCATGCCCGGCCAGATGATGCCGCCCCCGATGATGGCCCCGCCCCCGGCCGTGGTTCCAGTGTCGAACAACAACATGGGCATGATAGCACCGCCTCCACCTGTGCCACAGCCTGCGCCGTTCCCAGCCACGATACCGCCGCCGCCGCTGCCACCGATGTCCGGCGGCCAGCCGCCCCTGCCACCGGCCATGGGCATACCGCCGCCACCGCGTATGATGCCGACGAATGCCTGGGCACCACCCGGCATGCCGGCGCCGCCGCCACGACCACCGCCTACCAACTGGCGTCCGCCGCCCGTCCCCCAGTTCGCCCCAGCGCCCTTTGCACGGCCCTACCAACCCGATGGCTACCAGTACTAGGTCACTACTAAGTCTAGCATGTAGTTTATACACAAATTTAGACGAGACGAGACGCGAAGATTGTAAATGTAATTGTAATAGGACAAGGCAGGGAATAATGCCTCGTATCTCTGCATGTTCAAGAGAAGTAATTAAGTAAAAATGCTACAACTATAACTCTTACACTTTTTGTTGTCTTACTTTCCACCAGAGGCCTCAATACATGGCTAAGTGTGTTACGGAACTGGAGACATCTTAAAATAAATTGCAATGAGATTTATAAGTCAATAAGGGACATATTTGCCTTGCTGGTTAATATATCTCTTTGTCTCCTTAGATTTCGGACTGGTTTCTCTATCTCTAGTGAAAAAGATCGATTGCTGTCCTTTTTGAGAAATTAAATAAAGGATCAGGTTTAGCATTTATATGTAATACAACTTGCGGTCCAAGAAGACCATTTATATTGAATTAAAACTGCCAAAAAGAAAATCAAGAGTAATCAGTCTTTTAGTTTGTATAATTTGACAACTGATAAAAGAATTTAAGTGACATGCGAATAATTGTACAAGTAGAAAGTTTCTAAATAAATACAACGTATTGAAAGATATTACTACTCAGGAATTATAGCCTACAAATTAGAGGTATCAAGACACAAAAAATAGTGCAACATTTTAAAACAAACTTAACCTGCGTGCAGCAGACGGACAGACATGGCTAAATCGACTCGGTTGTTGACGCTGAGCTTGTATATACTATACTATATATACTTTATAGGGTCGGAGATTCTTCCTTCTGTCCATTTTCGGTAGGCACTAAGTTATAGTACCCTTGTACCCTATGGGTACAATGTATAAAGACACGCATTCAGCATTTTTGTACATTTAAGGTTCACTTCTTGTGCTCATTTATCTAGTAAACATAATAATAAGCTTTAAAAAGTGAAATAAAGATGTAAAGGACTCGAACTTGAAGGAAACTCCTGCCAGCCCTCACTGCTATTGCCATCCCTTTCCTTTTGCTTTTCGAAAGACGTTTGCTTTTTGGTTCTGGTAATTCGTTCTGCATTAATTTATTAATAATATATGGGGAAACAAGTACAAGTACAATATATTTACAATAGTTCTTCATCGTCCACTATTCTCTTCTCGGCTTGCATTATTTCCTTTGAATTTATTTTCTCTAAGCGAATTTGGTTTAGTCCCACTGTGCTATCATATATATTCCCTTTCGTTTTGGTAAAATAACTTTAACTTACATTTATGTAGCTTTATCTTTAATCTTTAATCGTTAAATCGGATATTTTAACTTGGTTTTCATTTTCTTCTGGATTTTTTCTTTTGGTTAAGCAAAACACACAACAACAACAAATAAAAACGATGAGGCATATTATTTATATATATACTTTTATACTAGAATTAACAACGATAGACGACGACAAAAGCGTATCGTTTACGCATCAATTTTCTTGCATTTATTGAAATTTTCTTTTGGTTTCTCATCTTGTTTAGCTTAAAAAAAAATTTAATATATAAAAATAATAATTAACATAAAAACGTTCTGAACTGGTTTGGTTTTTGTATGCTTGTGTGTGTGGAGGTGGGTGGGTGTGTGGCTGTGTGTAGTGTGTGGGTGTTTGTTGTGTGTGTGTTGTTTGCTTGCTGCTGCTGCTGTTGTTGTTGTTGCTCCTGCCTCCCTCCTCCTGGTAACTAGTGGCGATGGCAATAGCGGCCACCACCGTCTGCCTCTGTCACCGCATGCAGCATCCCATCCTACTTGGCGGCCGCTGTCGACGCTGTCGCAGCTCCTCGCGAGTCGGTCGTGTGATTATTGGCATTGGCATTGTTGGTCGACTTGCGCTGGGTGACAGCTCCTCCTCCTGCGGCTCCGGGCGCGCCGCTGTTCGACTTGTTGGACTTGGAACGCGCCGAGCCATTGGCCAGACGCGCATTCTCCGAACTGTCTGTGAGATACTCACTATCACTGGAACGTATGTCACCGGACATCTGCAAATAAGGTGAGGAAACATGAATTATTATTACAGGAAACAATATTACAGATATTGAGTAATAAACAGTTAGATTTATGCAAGTTTTTGGTAGACGGTTAAGAGGATTCTCTCCAGCAGACACTTACCAGACCCTTCTGCAAAGAGTCGACAACAATCTTGAGAATCATATATGTCCAGATGACGTGCAGGACGAGCAGCATCAGAAGCAGTGAGTTGAAGATGTAGTAGGCTGGGAACATGGGCAGAATGCGCGGTGCTTCCACAGATGAACTAAAGGGAAAGGCAAGAGTTGAGGGAAGAGTGGAAGAGCGTGTGTGAGTTGGGGTTGGCAGAGATCAACTAGGAATAGTTCGAACTCACCTGTAAATGATGCGAGGATAGAAACCCAGACGCGACACGATCCACACCACGGTGAAGATGGCAAAGATGGCATCGCAGAGCTTCTGGTAGTTGGCATACTTGGTAAGCTTGGCCGCCTCCAAAAAGATGTCGGCGCAGTCGTGGACAACAAGCACCAGCGAGCCAACGCGATGCAGATTGCACACCCAACTGAGCGACATCAGCAGGAGCGTGACCATGTGATGGATGAACATTTGCCAAAAGTCTTTGCGCTTTACATCAAAGAACTGAGTTCCAGTGAGGGACCAGTAGAAGGACATCGAAATCATATAGTACCACCAGATATCATTGCTGATCGACTGTGAAAATGAATAAAGCAAGTATTATTTTATATTCTTTTAGTCAAAATATCAAATCTTCTTCCTACCTGATGCGGGTAACCGTACCAGCAGCTCTTCACATCCCAGAACCAGGGCTTGTCCCACAGAACAATCACACCAAAGATGAAGCTGTATAGATAGTAGATGCAGCGCCATGTATTCTCACAGAATTTGACCAGCGTCGATGGCTTATCCTGGGCCCTTCGTAGGCGCCACCAGCGCTCAATCTGTCGCTCGGTCATGTCTGTCTGCTTGGACAGCGGGGCCAGCTGCAAATAGGGTTTAAAGGGGATTAGAAACCTGCTCCAGACACCGGGAAAAGCGGAGAACTCACCCATTTGTTGTCCAATCGCGTCGACTTGGCGTAGGCCGTCTCCAATATAGGAACATTTGCCGCTTTCTTAGGTCTAGAGCTGCGTATGCCCAGCGATTTGCCGATCGGTGATATCCAGAAACTGCAAAAGAACATAAACATAAGCACGCATAAATATAATGAGGGCTATTTTTGGGGAGTGTAAAATCCAGATATCAGGAATTTCCCCATATCTTGATTGCGTGTCGTGCCTCTGAAAGTGGGAGTCTAAAGTTTTTATTAACCTTAGATAAGGTACCTGGGTGCACGAAAAACTCAATTAATTGATGAAATGTTCGCGATTTTATTTAATTAAAGTATGGAGTGAACTTTGGTTATAATGCAGAACATTTTGTTGTAGATATAACCTTTGTTATAAAGAGAAGTTTAGTTATAAAGAGAGTTAGTAAGGAAGCCTAGATTCCATGAAGAGGAAGTTCCTATATTTATTTATTCCTTGATTTCTTGATATATTATATATTGCGCTAATAAACTTGGCAACTTTACAATAATCTAAATATGCTTTTTGTAATTCCTATAAAAGTTCTGCCCTTGGACTTGACAACAAGCCTTCTCTTCTAATTATTTACAATGTGCGTAGCAGCGTACACCCATTGCGGAAACGTTGCTGGATTTTTTGTCTATTTATTACCTGCTTATTTATATATTATATGTTTTTCATTAAAATTCTAGGCGAAACAATGGGATGGGAGGCACACACACCTGTCTCCGGGTCCCTCGTCTGGCACGTGTGAAGCATGGCAACTTGGATGGATGGATGGATGGATGGGGAAGAGCTCAAACTGAGTTTCGGGATGGGTTTCTGGGCCCGACCACCACATGCATAAGTAATTAGCGGGAGACCCAAAAGTGGACAGCAACGCCACCCCGTCTCGGAAGTTAATTTGCCAATGAAAACGAAAGCCGCGCGCTTCGCATTCCAATTAATAATTGGCTAGGGCTTTAAATATAAGTTAATTGTAATATGAAGAGAACCTCCTCATTCCTCATTACTTATTTTGTATGCCAACGAGGCAACGGGGAACCACAGCCAGATTCTGTTTGTGCCATAAATCTTTACAATTTATTAAGAAGCCCCTCGTGTTCGGTTCAAGTTCAATTAGCATTTGAGAGCAGCAGAGATGTCTTCACGAGGGGTCGCCTCATAATTCAATTAGAGCATTAAGGATTTGATTGAATCCATCAAAGACGACAACGACCCGCATCTGCTGTCGGATATTGATGTGCTATCACCAGTGCCCTGCCCTGCTCCCTTCCTTAATTTGTTGACAACCCTTATGAGTTTCCAATGGGTAATTGGTAATTAACGTTTCCTACGTCCCAAATGAGTGCGTGCAGGGCGTTGGTAAACATAAATTGGGAACTATTCAAGTTAAATCGAAAATAGCCACCGAGTGGAGTGTGTCATTAACAGAGTGACGCACAGGGCAAGGTCTATTATCAGCGACTAAAAAGGTTATTCATAATTATATATCAGGTCTTAACTAATCATTCATATCAGGGTTAAAGATCTAAACTGAAAGTATTCAAAACAATCCTAAGAAAGAGATCTACACAAAGATCTAAAGGAAATCTGTAGCTTTGACCAACTAAAGGAAATTATAAATCATAAATGAGAACATTTAAATTTTTGCAACTCAATTAGTTTCCCGCTAGGCAGTTGCTGAACTATCGCCTTATTACTATCGATATATCGCAGTTTTGGCCCTGTGCGATTTCACCATCGATGATGTTTGCTCCGCAGACGATAGTCACACCCCCAATGACTTGCAGCCTTGCAAAGAAAAAAACAAGAGTAGAGGATAGAGCACAAATTCCAATTGGGGTAAAAAAATAATTAATTAAGAGATATATAAACTAAAGAAAACCTTGTGATACTATAAGTGTAAGCACTACCCTCATACTTTTACATAGCTTAAGTGATAAAGTTCCCGAATTGGTTTAAATACAAATAAGATTCGAATACCTTTAAAAAAGCTGTCATATCCCGATACTATCGATAGTATTGAATATTTTCCCCATTTAAAAACATCGAAGTATGTTCAGCTCTAATATAAACATAAACACAACTTGGAGCTACGAAATTAAAGTACATTTCCCACTTCTAATCCATATTTGTCACTTCTCTATCCGCCCAAAATGGAATCTCCCAGTGCCCAGACACAAGGCAAGTCTCTGGGGGATTCAGGCAGGAGCGGAAACACCAACGCCAACACCAGCATGACCATCTACCACGAGCGCCAGGCGCGGCACCTGTGCGGCCTGCACGCCCTGAACAATCTGTTCCAGCGTCCCGGCATGTTCTCCAAGGCGGAACTGGACGAGTACTGCACGACGCTGACGCCGCGCTCCTGGCTGAACCCACACCGCTCCTGGATTGGCTGGGGCAACTACGATGTGAACGTGATCATGTACGCCGTGCAGCAGCGAAGTCGCGAGGTTGTGTGGTTCGACCGGCGGCGGGATCCGCGCTGTCTGGACCTCACGGCCATCTTTGGCTTCATTCTTAACGTGCCCGTGCAGATGACCATCGGTCAGTTGGTCCCACTGCCCTTCCACATGCGCCACTGGCTGGCAGTGCGTCGGATCGATGGGAGTTACTACAATCTGGACTCCAAGCTGCGTCAGCCCGCCTGCCTGGGCTCCGATGATGCCCAGTTCCTGGAGTACCTGCGTGAACACCTGCAGCCGGACAATGATCACGAGCTGCTACTTGTCCTAGACGCTGATGATGGATCTTCGGGAGCGACGAAGGAACGGTGGCTGTTGCCAGAGTTTAGGGATTAACTTTATTATTTGCTACTGTTAATGGAAAAAAATAAAAATTGCCAACTAAAGAACTAAACTTAAACTTAAATCAACGAAAGAAAAAGCCTGTTAAGAAAGAACTTAAAACTAAAAATCTGTAGAGAGACGGGTCTGGAAGAACTTTAGGTTAAATTTCTAAAGACGTCTAGAGAATAATGTTCCCTTATTACTCTCCTTAAATACAGGCAAATTTTCTTTATAAATCGAAATTAGAGTCGCTGATTCCATAAGCGTCCGCCTATTATTATCAAGAAATTACTAAAGCCGATTGTCAAGCCAGAATTCACAGATATTAGACCCAGATTGTTGTCAATTTCGGATGTAATTGGGCGGCACACTTGTTCCTAAGTAGGCTCGAGTTTATGCAAGCGTTTTGGGAACTTAAACTGTTCCAGACAGAGATCATGATCACAAAATTGGCTCTGTAAAGCACATATCTGGCGTGCGGATAATGAGTGGTGTTATTGATTGAGCTTGAGGCTTGGGACAGCAATTTCGTAGGATCGGTTTGCGATAAGAACAATCCCTGTTTCTCGACCGTTTTTTTTATTATTAAATGTCACTTGGGCAGCAATGTGCAAATATCGCACCCAAGTGCAATGACTGCCTGCGCGGCGATTCGACAATTATTTCGACTCTTCGGGTCTTATCAACACAAAGTGAGCATATTATACTAAATGCCTGTTGTATATACACATACAGTACAGTATGTATTATTTTTTTAGCTTGTCCAACGATAATACGACACGCAAGCCGGGCGATTGTGAGATTAGCTGCTATTCCAAGTGGTATACTATATCCCCTGCCATATAATACATGCCATGGGGCTTCATGTGGTCCGACTTGGTCCGATGTCTGGGTCTGACTCACGTCCGATGACCAGATGGAATTTTGCATAGGCGCCATTAGTCAGTGACTAATTGATCGGCCTGCGACCCGAAGTTATGATAATATAAGTTCTAATATTTATTGCTTGCTCTTTATTAATTTAATTTTAATGGTACTTTCGCAATCCGCAGATTCTATATACTTCCAAATGAATGTTTAAGCAGAAACTATTGGGTCTTATCGCTATAACTCCTCGGAATGGGAATTTTCGAGCCCAAAGAGCAGGAAACGTTGGAAGTTCAGATTAGGGAAGTTCAGGAAGGGGAGTGTATATCCATATACTTCTTAAAGTGCTTTAAAGTAAGTTGGAAAAGTTTTATTTACTATAAAAGCATGCTCTATTGGCTTGTAGAGTAAATTATTTCCAAGAGAAGGACATGAAAGACCCCTGATTAAGGACAAGTAAAGCTCAGAGGACTAATTCTTCATTGAAAACACGTTGTTTCCCTCTCTATTTGTAGCTTTCTTCTGTGAATAAAGTGGAAGTGATTGGCCTGGCGACTCAAACTTGTATCGATTGCGTTTTCGATATTAAGAAGAATGAGGTGCTAATTGGACATTCAACGAATTGCACTGGAATCGATTCCGGCTTCCCCTTAGCCCACCTGACCAGGTGCTACGACTCCAACTCTCCTCACTTCTCTCTCTCCCCTCTTCCCCTTACTCTCCGCCTCCGTGAAGCACGTGAGTTTTTTTCACTCTGCTTTTATCGCTTTTCTGCTTTCCACTTCCATTGGGCAATCGGCACGATAACCATTTGGAATGACCGCGTTTGCAAAGAACCGGGGAAAACTCTTGGAAACGGGTTTTTCGAATCGGTATGGCTAGGGTCTACGGTTCTTGGATTTTAGGGTTTGCGAGCGAGCTGCTCTTATATTGCCATTCTGGAGGCGGAGGAGGAGCAGCTAGCGGCGACAGTGATTAGTCCGTGTGTGAGCTCCATATATTGTATATGTACAATCGTGCATACAAAGTTATAGTTTCCCACTCTGTGGGGCACACGTACGGCCGACTATATATACCTGGCCGACGGTGTGAGTGCGATTGTTGTGCATGTGAGCCATTAAAATAATTAACCTGAAATTTTATCGCACTATAGAGCGCCGAGAGCTCGAGGGCCGCCTCTTAGTGATTACGTATCACAAAGCCCCAGCATAACCACATACGGACATACACACAGAGTGTGTGCGAATAGAACGTATAGCACTTGCCCACTGGAGCACAGTGGCGGCCACAAAGCTAGCAACAGCCACTTGAGCTCATTCGTAATCTCCAATCTGCAATCTGAGTCAAATGTTCTAGCTAAGAAACACTTACTTTAATCTACGATTGCTGTAAAAGTTTCAGTTCGATTTAAACATAACAAATAGTTGTAAAAGCTTTAACTGATTTTCAAGGAACACTTGAAACGATTTCAATACTAGCTAACACTATCATATGTCTAAGATTAAAGTAAGAAGCCAAGGACGTTCTTGTCCCTGGGGTACTCTTTACTTCCAGTAAGGTACTAGTTTCCTTTACTATCCAACATAAGCCCCATATACATGTAAATAATCAGTTAATCTTAAGCATATTTGAATATATGTATAAATATCTAAGTAAATAAAACTTTGTTGATTTTTTTATACTTTAATCAAATTTTCCAGAGCCGTTTCCGCTTTAAAAACACGTTAATTGAAATAGATATACATGTTATCTTATCTGAATTAGAGAAAAAGTGATAAAATATTATGGTTTATTGGGTTAACATTACGTCAATTTGATGAAAATGAAACTCCTTGTATCATGTCTCATTGTAGTGGTAGTTGTAATACCGTTTTGACCCCGTTTGTGTTCTCACTGCTCTGGTAGTTCTTCGCTCTTTAGTAATTCTTCTGCCTGCCTTCGAACCAAAAACATAAACCCCATTTTGCAGACATTCCGAAGTGTGTTTGTGTATCCGCATTGTGGCCATAAGGGAAGCGCCAATCGGGCCATAAAGTGCGCACATATTTGGAAAACTTCTAAAAGGCCGTGACTCACTCGCTAGCAGCCAAGTGCTTTTGGCCTGGCCGCAACAACACACAACACAACAGCAGCAAGGAAAAGCGCTTGGTTGACGAATCATCATGGACTCTCCAAACTGTCCCTCACATCTAGAGATACTGGTACGATGATGAAGCTCAGCACATTTCATTATATAGCAGAGGCGCACGCAGACTAAATCCCACTGTTTAGCTCAATTTTATGCAAATATATACAAATAAGCGTGCTCTTAACAGAATTATATAGAAATACTGCGAGTAATCGCAACTTGGCTGAGTTTGCGATTTTAAAGAAAATATATGAGAAAGGAAGGAGAATATATATAAAGTAGAAAGACTTAAAGTCTAGAGTGGTTGATTTAACAAAATAAATCATAAACTCCCACAAAAATCAAGTCAATTTCAAGTAAAAGACCAGAATATACAGCTAAATTCAATTACTATTACTGTTAAAAATTAGTCACCATTAAATAACCTTTAAAACGATGGATTTCGATGGTTTTTTTTGTAGAAATATCATCCTATAATGAAGATTTCTCCTGCCAGTGACACCCCCAGTAGAATGACAAATATCGCAGTCTTCGTACCCCGCTTATATCTAAAGCACGCCGCCTCTGCTGGTTGTACCCACATACACACCCTCCGCGAAGTCCCTAAATGGACACAGTCATTCGCGAGTTCGGCGTAAAACAATCGAGCCAAGCAGCAAGCAGCAAGCCCTGTTATCAGGTTTTATACGTAAATCTTGGCGCAAATCTTATCGGTGTCAGCCCAGGAATAGTATGGGTACGCTGCTAGTGGTACCCCAAGGCGGTGGCTGCAGGTGTGACAAGGGGTTCGGGGCGAGGAACTAGCTTCAATCCAATCCAATCGAAGTGAAGCGGACCGCGTCGAATCGGCTACGACTTTTGCCATTAAACGAATGTTAATAAAGGCAGGCGTCCAAAAATTTCAAATCGACCTTGACGACCAATTCTTGTTTAAGAAGCCGCAGAAGAAACAAAAAAGCGATAACTAAAGTGGTCTGCCATGAAACAAATTTGGTTTTGTGTCATTTTCAAAAGCAAACATACGTATGCAAAGAAAAAAAAACAATAAAACACAAAAAGAGCAGAAAATGAAGCGAAATGACAACACAAGCGGAGTGGATCTACAGTAGATCTTCTAATAATCGAACTTGAGTGGGGCTTACTTCTATGGAATTCAAACTGAGACCGCCTCAATACTGGTTTCCATTATAAATAAAATATCTTCAAAGTTTAATAGGAAATAGTTTATAAATTAAGGTGATATGTTAGGTGATAAATTAGGTGATATATAACTTAATATTCCCGCTTACTGTGACTATTATTTTAAATATGTTTGTGCTTAGTGAAGTTCCTCTGTATTTGGTCAAGTATGCGACTTGTGACCCACAAGAGAGTCGTTTGCTGCACAGTCCAGTTCACATGTTTTTTTTAAATATTTTTTTGTTAAATTAAGGGCACATACATAATTAAGGGTGCACAAAAAATGTATAATTACAAGTATTTTACATGCAAATGCAAATGCAACTCTGCACGCAAGCCACAAATATTCTCATATTCCGGCGACCGACTGCAGGTTAATTGGCCTGAAAAGCGGCCAAAATGTTGCTCTTTTGGCCCACAGTGGTTCCAATGTCATGAAAATGTTGGAATTTTTCACAAGTTCATAGAATTGAACGCCCAGCATGAATAACTTTTGCTGACCTATGTATTCCACTGGATGTTCCTATATTACATTTGAAATCTAACCGATTTCGATTTCGCAAAGGATAGTTGACACCAGAATCAATCGATACTTTGCAGAAACACGAGAATCTGCTTATCGCTTTCCACTGACAAGTCAATAAATATCAGTGTTGGATTTTGATCGGATACATGCGAGGCCAGACTAGATAATAAGATGAACATCGGCCTTAAGTACACTATATTCCATATATAGTATAGTATACGGGATGACTCTATTTAATATTAAGTTATTTTTGATTTTTGCTAGAAATCTTTACCAGTTACATTTTTTGTATCGAATAGTTCCAACCAAATAATTCATTGGAAACTGGAATGAAGATTTTGCAACTACATTGACCGTTTTGTACCACTGTAGAGACCGCCACCCGCCCGTAAGTTCGTTCCCATTTACGATCTCGAGCATAGATATATGTACATATGTATATACATATGCATATACAAACACGCGGCATGGAGCTGGTGTTGAAACTATAAACAAATATATATCTTTCCTTTTAACTAAACAATTAGTACGAATAGAATGCGAGTAATTGTTGGAGGATAAGAGAGGGGAGTGTGTTCGATTTCTCAGGGGTTTCTTTTTTTGTGGGAATTTTATGTTTTGCTTTCTCTCTCTCTCTGTCTAAGCTTGGCGGCGAAATGGAGACTGCAGCCGGCTGCCGGTGTGTCGTTGTTGCTTTGGAAGGGAAAACTTAAAGTTGCAACTGCAACAACAAAAACAACGTAAGCGTTTGCGGCTCGCCGCACACTGACACATTCACAAGACCTCACACACACTCACACACTCGTGAAATGTTGGGCGTTTCCACGTGAGGTTATGTTTGCGGCGAAAAAAAAGAAAAAAACATGAATAAAGTTTATTCTTTCCCATATTACAGTATTACTGTACGTGGTGCAGCAAAGACAACGGCACTGTGTGGGTGTATGCGTAATGGAAGAGGAGAGAGAGAGAGCGCGAGCGAGAGCCCTATTTGAATGGAAAGGGAGGGAATCCAGGAGCAAAGGAGCACACTCACCGCTCCAGCGTGTAGCGAACCAGCATGACCACGGCGGCGAAGGGTATGGGCCAGATGAGGTCCTTGTAGTTGGCGTGTACCACGTCCGGGCGCGAGCCGGGCGCTATGTCCGCCCATGTCGTGTTCGGCGGCAGCCAAATGTGCGTACTCCAGAATGTATCGCTGATCTTATTGATTAGCTCCATGCTGATCTGCGTCTGACCTGCTTTTTCTCCTGCTGCTGCTGCGGCTGTTGCTGGCTTCTACGTTCCGTTTTTATTTCAGAGTCGAGCGTTGGCTTGGCGTTTGTTGTCACACATTAATTTAGTTTTTGATTTTCTTGGATGCGACACTGCGCTTGTGTATATATATATATATGTGTGTGTGTGTGTGTCGGTCGGTAGATGTGCGATTGGAGGCAGCAGCAACAACAACAGAGCCGCACCGCGCCGCGAAAAAAGGAACACCGTTCAGTTCACACACTGCACACAAGCACACTGGAAAAAAAAAACTAACCGCGGAATTGTTTTAGTAGGTGGCGGGCGTATTGATGTTGTTGTGTGTTTTTCTCGCTTCAATTCAGTTTAATTCTAATTTTTTACTTTTATTTTTATCGATATGCCGCCTCGGAAGGAAATGGGATACTGTAGGGCCGGAGAAGTGCACTTCAGAATTTCGGGTAGGGGGTCGATAACTGTGCCTGGATAGTGTGTGTAGTTGCTATCGTCCACTTAACTTAGGGCTGTACAAAAAAAAACACTAGTAGCAGTCGGCTCGATTGGAACGAAGCGGACCGGACGCAGTGTGTATATATGCGGATTGGAATTTTATTATATACGGCTAGAGCCTGTCAAAACATCGAAGGCACTATCGACTACGCCGATATCGATAGTAAAGGCGATACATCGATTTATATATTGAACATCGCCTAGAGCTGAACAACAATTAATAGCAATAAGAATCTATCTTAAATAATAATACATCAAAGCAATAATAATGTATATACATTTTTATAATTTCAAGCCTAGGAAAAGTGAACGGCTCTGTCATGTTAATATCGATATATGAGCAGAGTGACCGCCTCCTTAAATAAACCATCTGGTATGTTTTCCAAATAAAGGAAAATCGAGAAATCGAAAATCGTCGAAGAGTATAACGCATCGGCCGGCGGGACACGAGACGGCCACACTGAGAGGCTTCAAAAGTTATAGTATTCGGATTTGCAATTTATCATAGTTGCGAAATTCCTTCTGTAATGCAGTAGTAAAAAGTCTGCAGCTCAAAACAGTTGTGAGACAGTAAGAGTCGTGAATTTAATTAAATCCTTCAAAATGTCCACCTTTGGAGCTGAAGTAGATCAAGTTTGGCCCGCTGTGTCCGGGGACGCTCAACCCCTGACTGATTTCGGGCGTAAGCTGCTGGAGGATTGCCGGAAGGTGAAGAAGCCGGAGTCCGGTCCGGGGGAGGCGAGCAAGCTGATAGCCAAATCCACGGAGTTTCCCCTGGAGGTGGGTAATTGTTAGTCCGTCGAATCGCCTCTAACCTCGGCTTATTCCACGCTCCATCCAGTTCGGCGTTGAGAGTGTCCGGGTGCAGAGGCAACCAGCCAACCGGCTGGGCGTGATCAACGAGCAGATCGCCTCCGTCTATCCGGTGATACATGAGCGCACTCTGGGTCTCTACCTGCAGTACCTGGAGCACAAGTGCCATTGGGGTGAGTAGGGATCTCCTGCTGCTGCTCCTTCTCCTTTGCCAACTACATCTCAATCCTCGTGCAGGCAACTCCGTGGAGAAGCCCATTTACCGGCCACTTTCCCTCTGTGGCTACGTCCAGCGGCTGCTGGAGAAGCGCTGCGTTAGCTTTTTTGGCCCGACCGACACGTACCTGCTGCTGAGCGGCGAGACGGGGGCCGGCGGCTTCGAGAGCATCGGCACCCCGGAGGAGCGGGCACCGCTGGTGCTGGCCGACGTCCTCAGCTACGACGACATCAAGCTGTCCGCCTTGCTCTCCGTCAGCTCGCTGTCCGAGTTCATCAATGAGGGCGAGCGGAACAACAGCGGTCGCGTCGACCGCTCGTCCAAGACGCTGGAGCCGAGCGGCGTCATCATAGGCATGATCGGAGCCCGCATGAGGCGGCGCAACCTCATGGAGTTCCAGGACATTGTGATTGCTCGTACGCAGAACAGGCGAGAGAAAGGCTACGGACTGGCGCTGGGTGAGCCGACCGGCACGAAGGCCGAGGACTACCGACGATTGTGGCGAGACTTCTACGCCTCACGGGATCTGATCCATGGCGAGGCAAGCATCGATAACCAGCGCTTCGGGCCGTCACGCAACAAGGAGGATGTCTTCGACAACCTGGTGATGAAGCGGCGTTACGCCATCAGCTTAGATATGCTGCTACTGGAAGCACAGGCCCGTGCCCAGCAGGCCAACAAGTTGGCCTACATCCATGTGGTGGGCTTCGGACTGGGCGTGTGGAAGGTTGCCGCCCAGCAGGAACGCATCTTTCTCGAGACATTCGAGCAGCGCATGCGCACGCTTGGAAAGCGACTCAGCCATGTGGGCGCCGTACACTTTTCCTGGTTCTCGATCACGGACAGTGGCGGATTGCGCAATAACTCCCTGGTGGAGATCGATGGGCATCCAAGCAATGGCATTCGAGTTTTTATATCGAAGCGCAATCCGGCAACGAAGCTGACGAGTCCAGAGCTAGAGGACATGCTGCTGGTGGTCTCCTATGCCTGGGATGGCAATGCGTTGCCGGGAAATGAGTTCTGGATGGTGAGTAGGGGAGGAGGTCTCGGATAAAATGAATATGCCAATGACTAACTAACTTTATGGGCTTATCCTGCTTCTGTAAAGCTTTTTATCATGTCACCGCAAAAAATGGAATCCATATAACTTATGGGACTTTGCGGTTTGGCCTTCATATATTTAAATATCTTTAAACAAACAAAATTAGCAGATATGAGACCGCAGACCAATACCACAAAGACAAGAACAAGGAGCTATTTTTGGAGCCAAAAATATCTCTATCTCAGCTTGCGCTACTTACCCATTTTATAGGGAATCTAAACAGAAACCAAAACCATTATCAACTTAAGCCTAATCCAGTTTCTCTCTCCTTGACAGAAAATGCTCATGTCTACGGGCGACCCCTCCACAGCATGCTCCACACTGGTGGCCGAGCTGCACAATCCGCACATCAACACGGACTTTTGCAATGGCAACAACCTGCACATAGCCTCGCCAGAGCACGGCGTGATCCACATCGCGGAGTACGCTGCCCGAGTGCTTCGGAGCGAGAGTGACAACTAGGTTGGATCTAAAGCTATCTAATCTAATCTTATCAGCAATGCGTGCCGTGTTCTTCCACGCTTTAGGCTGTAGGTCAACTCCATGACCTTTTCCAATGACAAGAGCTTGAACTGTAAGGAAAAGGCTCAACTTTATGTTTGTAAAACGTGTAAATATATCTCTTTAAATCGAAAACAATGTCTGCCAGATCCAGATGAGATCATAGCGTGTAGCCCAGCTTCTTCACCCAGCTGAGACCCTCGATCGTCGTCGTTTTGGGCTTGTACTCGCATCCCACCCAGCCGTCGTAGCCGAATTCCTGCATTGCCTTGAACACGTAGCCGTAGTCCAGCTCACCGGCCACATCAGGTTCGTGGCGGTGCGGCACCTGGGCGATCTGGAAGTGACCAATCAGGCTCTTGTACTCCTCGAGCGTCTTGGAAACGTTGCCGTGCAGGTGCTGCAGGTGGTAGATGTCTGCCAGCAGCTTCAGGTTGTCGGCACCCACAGCGCTCAGCACGCTGGCGGCCTTGGCGTACGAGTTCATGAAGTAACCGGGCACGGCGTACTTGTTAATTGGCTCTATCACGCCGATCATCTCGCTCGCCCTCAGGCTATCGGCGGCGATCTTCAGGTTGGACGTGTAGGTCGCCGTGTATTCGCTCTCCCGCCCGCCAGGGGCGAAGAGGCCTGCGGTTAGGTGGATCTTCCCGCACTTCACCTGCTTGGCAAAATCAATGGTGCTCTCCAGCTGCGTCCGGAACAGGCCCTCGGCGCCGGGCACACTGGTAGAGCCGAAACGCAGTTGATCATCGGTTTTCGAGAAGGCCAGGTTCACCAGGCTAACCACAATTCCCGTCTCCTGCACGGCATCTACCACAGCAGTCGTCTCGCCCTCCGGATACGGGATCTCCACGGCCCGGAATCCGCTCAGGTGCGCCAGCCGGACTCGCTCCGCGATCGTCGCTGCCCGCTCGGTGAACAGAAAGTTGAGGTTCGCTGCGAACTTGAGTGCTGCCATCTTGCCGGGTCCTGGGTCTAGATCTGATCTCCTGCTGTGTATTCGCTCGGTAATGAACTGCCGACTGCGGGTAGCCGCTTTCTATATAACTGCCGACTTTTTGCTACTTTCAATGTCAACTGGCTTTCAGCTGGAAGAGAGCGAGAGAGAGAGCTTTGTTGATAAATCGGAGCAGTGTGGCCAGGTCAGTCTAGTATCTGTATTTGTTTAATGTTTTATGATTTAGATTAAGAATAACAATGATTTTACGACACTTAAAATTAAGCTAAATTAATTAATTAATATTATTCTATATATATTCTATATATTCTATATTATCTATAACTAATTTGCGGATTAAGTATAACAGGCTATGGAGCAGAGGTACTTTTATAAGAGGATTTTATGGCAAAATTCTCTTATAATCTTCTTATAACTTTCTCATAAGCGAAAACTGTTATAATTTTCCAGCAAAACTCATTAAAGTATATGTTTTTTAATAGTAATTATTGGGACATAAAAACCCCATTTAAAGACCCAAAAATGCGTAATCCAGGTGTCTTCCCAACAGCATATTTTGGCCAAAAATGAAATGACAGCCAAATGCCGTATATATTCCGATTCGTCATTAATTTCTTATTTTTTTAGTAATTAAATATGGGAAAAACAAAGAAAAAAAATTTTGGTCGATTTTTGAAAAAATGATAAGGGGTTACATCATTAAAATTGTCAAAAATTGACGAAAAATTTATTTTTGTTAATTCCTAAATCTGATATGCAGATTAATTAACCAAATAATAACGAATATAGAAATGGTTTCCGATTTGAAATTGAGGCTGTTTTGACAAAGTTATGGATATTTTTCAGTTTGATTTGTTCGAAATAATGGGAATTACTGGGAATAATGGTTTTTCATTTTGAACGGTTATCGCCTAGCAGCAACTCTCATATATATCATTATAGATATTTATATCAAAAGTATTTGATAGCCCAATTTTAGATAATTACATAAATAAATGTCTGTTAAGTCCTAAATCTTTTGTTGTGGGCTTATAATAATTATTAGTATTAGTACGAAATGAATGGTATAAGTGGCTTATACTAATATGTACTGGTTGTATAAGGTTGAAATCTCTGATAAGAGTGAGGGCTGTATAAGGCTGCAAACTCTGATAGGGCATGAGAAAGCAGGGCAAGCAAGCAGTCTTAGATTATCGATAGCTTGTATGCTGTTGTCTATAAGCACAGCCGCAAGTCAAACAGTTTTTTCGGAGTCAGTTTCTCCACGAACCAATTGCACCTAGCCAGTTCCCTCACCCAGTATTAAGCCGTGTAAAAGAATTTATTTTACAATTTTGTCCTTTATTAGCCTTTATTTTAGCTTTCATTTATTTAATTAATCTGCTTATCGAATTACTTGATTTTTGGCCAAACTATGCTGTTAAAAAGATTTAATCAAAAGTTTTGGAAATGTCAGGGATAAAAATATTCATAACTCAGCCAAAACAGCTCTAATTTCCAATCGGAAAGCGGTTCTATATTAGTTTTTAATTAGTTAATTAATCTGCATATCGACTCACTTGATTTGTGGCCAAGCTCTGCTGTTAAGAAGATTTAATCTAAATTTTTGGAAAAATCAAATTTAAAAATAATCATAACTCAGCCAAAACAGCCTTAATTTTCAATCGGAAAGTGGTTCTATATTAGATTTTATCCAGTTAATTAATCTGCATACTGAGGTTGGAAATTTAAAGTAATAAATTTTTTGTCAATTTTTGACAATTTTAATGATGTAACCCCTTATCAAATTTTCAAAAATTGGCAAAAATTTTTTTTTTTTGTTTTTTTAATATTTTACGGTTGAATAATTAAGATTTTAATTGTGAATCTAACGATATATGACATTTGGCTATCACTTGATTTTTAGCCAAAATATGAGCAATTTTCGGTCTTTAAATCGGTACTTTTATAGGGTATATATAGGCAGATTGTAATTTCTCATATCGATTGGAATGAAATACTAGGCGAATCAAAAGATATACACCATTTGGCTAACATATCATTGTTGGCCATAATATGTACAATCTTGTATATTAATTGCGAATTGAATAAAATGTTTTTTTAATTGAATCATTTTATTCAATTCGCCATTAATAAACAAAATTTTCAAAAATGGCGTTTCCCTAAAATCTAAATTCTAAATTCCAGCAACCTCCCATTTTATTCAAAAAAAGTTGGACTAGCCTCCCAGCCAAGGCCCAGCTTGGCCACAAAGCCTGGCCTGAAAATCCCATCATCATTAGCCCCCGCTCCCCCCTGGCACCAGCAGCAGGACGCACGAGGATTAGGGAAATTGAATTGGTTTCTGCTGGGGGTCTGGACAGCGACCAGACAGCTTGGGACAGACAGCGGCCCCCATGCGGGTAATTTAAATACTGACTGCCCGCTAGAAAACATGAAAATATGAAAATAAATGCAGCTCCTGGAACGATTCTGTCACTGGCATGCGGCTTACTCTATACTTTGCTAGCAGGACTAATCGTAGGGCAAATAAATTGCACAAAATGCGCAATTGTTTGTCGAGAGCAGCCTCTGGCAAATGCAATTAAATTTGTAAAATTACGCAGCTGTGTGTGTCTCGTCATTGATTAGCCAGGTTTTGTCTGGGCCTCTCCGTACTCATAATTGATTGCATTCAGCATAGAAAGTGGCTGAAAAACCATTTAAATCGAGCAGCTGCTTCAATGATATCGCTCATACGCAGCGTTGCCCCTCAGAGATAGCCATCGGGTGCAGGTGCAGGTGCAGGGAAATGTCATAAATGCGAGAGCAGCACACATATATATGGCTCCCTTGGCTCCACTTCACTATCCTGATTATTTCCCAGGTGCAATCCAGAACTGAAGTTCCTGGATATCTGCTTTGCTTTGTCTTTAACTAATTTACTTTTACTTAAGTTTAAGTTAAGTTTCACTGCACCTCTCGGTCTAAAATCTCTCTCTCTACTTATTTTCTAATATTATTTTTGAAATATTATATTCTTCTCCAAGTTCTGAGGCAAAGGCAGAGCCAGAGGTAGAGGGTATCTGCTCCACGAGCCGCGAGCATTTCGGGCTCATTAAGTCCAATGTTTTAATCACGCTAGACCGACAAAGACCCAGGTGGAGGCGAGGACGAGGACGAGGACGAGGTCACACATCAGTCACCGGCACAGCCGCCCGGCTGCATAATGGAATTGAATTTGCTCTGACGCTTTTTCCGGCATTCCGACCGTATCTGTTTAGACGGATTCGGAGCTGGGAGCAGGAAGCCGGGAGCGGGGAGCCATCGATTCGATTCGATGCGGTTCGGCGGGGCAAATCCACTGAGTGGCACGTATTTTTATGGCAATTGGGTTTGCATTGCCGGCGCATACATTACGCGGGGCTTCCGGGCAGAGTGCGAACTGAAATCAGACGAAAATAGCCCCGAGAACTTGGCCAGAAGTGGACGCCAGCTAGAGCACACACTATCCGCTAACTAAAACGGAATTCGTGATTCCCTAACTCCCTACTCCCTACTAACTAAAATTAAGTATAAGTATTAACATAAGTATAAGTATTTTACAAGTAAATGCCTTTTAGAATAACCAACTTAAACTAGTTAGTAAGCAAGTGGGCATAAATAAAGCATAATCTCGAAGAACTCCCTGCTTTGTTCGTGTTTATTCGTGTTTGTTCTTGCCAATTCCACTTAAAATAAATAAATAAACCGATAGTCGTGATTCCCTGAAACCAGTGACTAACTAGAATTAAGTGCAAGTACTAAGCATTTCTACAAGTAAATGCCTTTTAGAATAACCAACTTAAACTAGTTAGTAAGCAAGCACAAGTAGTAAGCAAGCATAAATAAAGCATACTCTCAAGGAGCTCCCTGTTTTGTTCGTGTTTGTTCGTGTTTGTTCTTGCCAATTCCACTTAAAATAAGGCATGAAAAAATGCCCATTTTGGAGCTGGTAAGGGCAAGGGGAACACCCCCTGGCTTGTGGACAACCTGAATGCATTAGGCAGTTTGGCCGGAAAACCTGAAAACTGAAAACCGAAAACTGAAAACTGAAAACTCAACAACAATGGGCATTTCCCACTTGTTTGTTTTCCGCCTCGCACAACAATAAATAACGAATTCCGTTTGGGCTTCCAGGCGAGAGAGAGCAATTTCCCCTCCGCTTCCAATGGGCGCGCGGTACTTTTTCTCTTAAGACAAATTCCCGTTGAACTGGCGGCCTATAAAAGCAGACGGCCAGCAGCGCCCGCGTCACAACGACGGCTCCGTTGCCGGGGAAAGCGGAAAGCGGAAAACGGAAAGCGGAACATTTTCTGATTGGAAAACTCCTCGACGCGAGTACGTAAGAAACGACGTAAAGTGAATGTAACGGCTCGCGCGATCTTCTCTAACGGGATTTCTGTGTGTGTGTGCGTGTGCTGGGTGCATTTGATTTTTTTCTCTTTATTTTCGTGTGCCATCTCCCTCACTCCCTTGCTGTTGAGCTGTTTTATCCACAAAAACACAAAAAGAGTGCCAAAGGACGAGGACGAGGACGAATGGGCCACACTCGAATGGGCATCATCCGCACACGACGCTGTCCGTGCGGGGCGCCAAAGGACGTGCGTCCTGTCCCCACTCCCCGCAACACAACATAGCACTCATCCCACCCACCACCAGTCCCCCTTCTGACCACGATCTGTGCACTGAGCGAAATTGAGCGAAAGTAGTTCAATTAGATCAGACTCTCCCAGGACACTCTCTAGTTACACATTTACCTTCGGAAGAACTACCTCAAGCTTCTTGAATTAATTAAAGAGTCTTAGGATTGGAAACTTCCAGGATTCAAACGGGTTTTCTATATGTTTTGATTAAAAAATTGTTCAACTTTGAAACTGCTTAATTGTGTGGTTAATTATATCTAGAACTTCATTCAAAACTTATGCTAAAGGATAAATTTCTTTCCTCTGAGTATTTCCTATTTAAAATTTCTACCGAAAATAAAACAATAAACCTTAAACTGCATTTGGAAATATGAAAAATTGATCTCTGTGGAGTTAACTTTTAAGTATTTAAATATTCCACGAACAAGCAAGCTGAGTAATTTATTGAAATTTATTATATAAACAAAACATAGGGGATTATAAATCATATGGAATGCTGTTATAAATAAAACAAAAATACTAATTTTTCATTGAATTTTCGATTAATTTTCTTACCTTTGAGTATTTCCTATTTAAAAGTTAACCGAAAATAAAAACAATAAACCTTAAACTGCATTTGGAAATATGAAAATATGAAATTTTGAAATATGATCTCTGTGGAGTTAACTTAAAGTTGAAATATTCCACGAACAAGTAAGCTGTCAAATTCATTAAAATTTATTAAATAAACTAAACATAGGAGATTATAAATCAGGTGGAATGTTGTTATAAATATAACAAAAATGCTATACTATATATAAAAATACAAGGCACCCTAAAGTGTTCGTTGCATTTTGGATGATTTTTTAATTCCATTTTAAATATTGAAAATATGAATCTGCTCTTCAGGTTGTGCTCGCAATGCAATGTATTTTTTAAGCATATTTACCATGTCTACAGAAGGGCTTTCAATATATAATTTCCATATATAATTTCAATATATAATTTCTTATATATATTTCAATAATATATACTTAAAAAACAGAGTTTATTTGCGCAGACCTCGAAGTGGATAGCTAGTTTCTCCCTCTGCACCGAGCACGAATCGTGCCAGCCCATTTAATTGTGCTCCCTGGTGGCCACAGATCTGGGAATGGGAGTGGGATTGGGAGTGGGAGTGGTGCCATCAGGACACCAGGATGAGGAGGAGGATGTAGAAATAGCAGTAGAATGGCACTTCACTTCGATTCAATTCGATTTGGCGTAATGAAGCCAGTCCAAGCCAGGACATACCCCCCAGGCAATAGTTAACATATTTTTATGGCCTGTTGTCGCCAAAGTGTCCTCGCCCCGCCCCATTCGCATCCGCATCTGTTTCCCCCTCCCCCCTTCGGCTTCGGTTTCAAGTGCCATTGGAGCCTGGGAGCATCTCTGGATTGCTCACTTGATGGCCCAGTGGCCGAGGGCTCCATGTTTGCCCTCCCAGCAAGTGTGGGTATTGGGACTTGGGACTTGGGACTTGGGTTTTGGGATTTGGGATTTGGGACTGGTACTGGGACTTCAAGAGCTGGTAGTTTTGGGCTTGCGGTTGTCCAGGGAGTTGGGGTGACCAACACAAGTTGCTTACATCATGTGGAGGCCCCAAAAGGTCATGTTCCTCCTGCAAAGGATTCTCTTTGAACTCCTCTAGATCTCTCTCTCTATCTATCTCTAGGGAATGATAACAATTAGCGTGGCTAACTTGGGCCAGGGCCATATATTATTTCAAGTGTCGTAATCACGACTGTCACTGGGAAAATAAGTAAAAAGTTGGTAGGAAACCGAGGGAAATAAATCAAAGAGATTGCACATTTACTTAAGGAAGTTCCCCCCTCTAGTAATTAGGACACTCTTGTCCCCATAAAGACCAAGTAGTCGGAAAGGTATTTACATTTAAATGGAGGCCTCTAGGAATTTATGTGAGTTTGTAATTGTTAAATGAAGTTCTAAATCAATTTGTGGGTCTCAAGGCCAGCAGAGAGACATATTTATGGATGTGGTAGGACTAGGGATACAGGGCAAAAATCTGGGAACCAGTCGAGGTCTGCACTTCATGGGGGTCACGCTTGGCCATCAATCGTGGTCAGGCACACACACACAGCACACACAGCACACATGCCCCGCAGGACACACACGCACACACACTCGACGGCCGGCAAAGTGATTCATTAAAGCAATTAGCAGACAGGCCGCGCTGCTGTCAGGATCCTGTGACCAGCGGCCGGAATCCGCGGACCAGGACAAGCATTTAGTAAACACTTCTCTTGCAGACAGCCAGAGGCGACTACCAAATGCTCATTGGAATTTACGATTATGCTGCAAAATTATTAAACAATATGACCGCAACAGGAGTCACAGGAGGGGAGGCAGGAGCAGGAGCTGGAGCCACCATCATTAACAACCAGTCCGTAGGGAGCCAGCAGGAGCAGGAGCAGGAGCAGGACGAAGCTCCTCCTGGTGGAAATCTCACGAGCAAGCTGCTGCAGGCCACCACCCGCGCCCTTGCCCAGCACGTACCCGCCCTGCCGCCCATGTCCCTCTCCCTGTCGCCCCTGCCCGCCCTGCTGCTCCAGGCCCTGGACGCCGCGGACGTGGCCCATGGCCAGCGCATCGATCATCCGACCCGTGGTCCAGCCACAACCACGACGACGACGGAGGCCCTGCTGCCGCCGCTGCTGGAGCCGCCGCCAACCACCACATCCTCGCTGTTGGGCAACGCCACCACCACCGGCAGTCCTTTGGGGGGGGATCCCAGCACGGACGTCGTCTACAGCGCCTTCGGGGCCATGCCCGCGGGCAATCTCAATCTCAGCGGTTTCATCGAGTCCTCGACCACGGCGGCCAGCTCCGTGCTGAGCAGCGCCGTCACCACGCTCCCCACGCTGCCCGCCACCAGCAGCATGGCGGCCACCTTCCAGGCCCAGACGGTGGCCACCTTCATAGCGGCCACCGGCGGCAAGAATCGCCCCACGACCATAGTGGTCTACCCAACGGGTGAGTGTTCATAACTATAACTCCACTCCTTCTCCAAGTGGGGAAGCATCCATGTGGGCCAGAGCGGGATCTATGTTTCCCTATGTAGGAATGGGATAATGTATCCCAAAGTCAGCCAAAGGATTAATTGTCCAGCTGGTAGCTTTCTAAGCCAGGTTATGCCTCACTTTCTGGTCCACAGTTTAAGGTATTTAATCATAAAAATAAAATCCTAATAAATTCTCAATTTATCAAAGAAATTTGAAATTAATTTCAGCATCCATTGAATAACCTATGACTTCTATTCATAAATTTATATAATTATATTTAAGTGAAATTATTTATGTAGCTGTATTTGGAGTGCTTTAAAAAATGTGACCCCTTAGGGGATTCTCACCAAGAGCTTACTGGCCATAAAGAACTCCCAGTTAATTAGGAGAGTGTTGGCAGGATGAACTCCAGCTCCAACTCCAATATATTGAATTTATATAAATATATTTAACTGAAACTATATATGTAGTTACTATTTGGAGTTTGTTAAAAAATATGACCCCTTAGGGGATTCTCACCAAGAGCTCCTAAGTCTTCAGCTCCATTACTGGTGGGGTAAAGGACTCCCAGTTAATTAGGAGAGTGTTGGCAGGATAAACTCCAGCTTCAACTCCAACTCCAGCGTGGCAGTGTCAATAATCAAATCAGTGCAGTCAGTCGGTCATCCGGGTCGCGTGCCAGGCAAGGATCCATCTCCATCTCCCGCTCCAACTCCCGCTCCAACTCAGCTCGAGTCGCACTCCCAATTAGTTAGCCTCGTTGCCGGCATTAATTTGCATGAACTGACACCCGAGTCCTCATTATCCGCCTCGACTCCTGCTCCTGCTCCTGCTCCTGCTCCAGCTCCAGCTGCGGCTCTTATTTTTTATAGTTTCCCGGGACAGGGCAAACTTTGTCCGGACTCAGTCCAATCCGAAAGTTGCTCCTCGCCTCCTTGTATCCTTTCAGCAATTAGACAAGTCTAAGTCCCAGTAATTGCAAGGACTCGCACTCGACTGTAGCTGTTGATTGTTCGAGGCAAGTGTCTCCTGTCGGCTGTCAGTTTTCGGGGGATTGGAATCAACATCGACATCGGCATCGAGATGGGGGATGGGAATGGGAATGGGAGTGGGCTTGGGTGGGTCTCCAGGACCCTACAGCTGGCGCCAGCGACGCAGCTCCCCCAGCCTCTCACAAATTAGAGCCTTAAAGGCTGCGGGACTGTCGTCTTTATTAAGAATACCCGTGCCCGTGCCCGTAGACACTCCTCCTCCGACAGAAAACTTGACGACAACATTGTCGGCTCATCCTCCAGGACGAGAGTCAGAGTCGCCCCCCGCCTGCCACTCCAGTCGCTTGTATCTCCGGCATCGACATCAATGTCAGCGCCCTGAATGGCCTGTGGGCGTGGTCCTCGAGTTGCCGCCCCCCGCCTGGTACCAGAACTTCGGCGGGGATGTCACAAAAAAATATACAAAAAGGGGGGCTGAGCAGGGAAAAGCAAAAAGTATGACAACAAAAAGGACTTGGCCATTGCAAAGTGAGTTCCCTGCGAACAAAAAGTGCGTAAATTCATCCGATAAAATGGTGTAGCAGGAATGCGATGTCCTTCGGCTCCATTGATAAGTTAACAATGCATTCTACTTAGCGGAACACTCGATTTGCCGGCTCTTGAATACCCTGGGAAAGGGAAGTCCCTGCCAGGAGAGTGTCCTTTAAGAGCTGAGAGAGAGGTGTTAGTATAGTTCCGGAAATGATCTATATAGATCCTGGCAAATGAGATCAAGCTTGGATCTTGGAACTGCCAGCAGTGGCTCAACTTCCTGGATTTCTTTGAGCTTATGGCCTTGGGTCCTTGGTTAATATAGGACATTGTCGCCCAGCCTTGGTCCGGGTCCTGTCAGCCGCAGGACGGACACCACATACGACTTTGATCTGGAACAGCAACGGGAACTTGGTCCGATTGGAAAGCCCAGAAGCTGAACTGAAACTTTTGAGGCTCTAATGCAAACTATGTTCTGGCGGAGCACTGACTGCAAATGCCTGCGGTTGTTCCGGCAACTTTAGGCATCCAGCCAAGGACCTCGAAGCCCTCCAGTCCACCAGGCTCTCCTTCCGCCGCCCTGTCATCCTTCAGGCCGCCTCCAGTCGGACCGCAATCAAGCCGAGAGCTGACTTTGATGGGAATATTTCGAACTGGGGAGAAGTCACTTTATGCTACTTTACATCCAGTTTAGAACACGGAAAGAAAAGCCCAGTAATCGAAGCAGGACTAAAGGATTCAAAAACTAAATTGGTATCGAGTGGATAGAGGAAGTAGTACAGTAGTCCTTTGGGAGGTACTTTCTTTATTTCAAACTTAGAAAACTGTATCCAACTTGTTTGTAACTGATATTTTCACTCAATCAAGCTGATAACTCACTAATATCCATTAAATATTCTCTTTTGTACTCATTATAAAATGGATATATTCAGCATTCATCGAATTAAGCATTTAAACAGCTGATATGAAGCTAATAACTCATTAATATCCTTTATAAGTCTTGAATATCCATTAAATAAGTATATAATATATAAATATATATAAATATATCATATATTCAAATTCAAATTGATATCTATTTTATTGATTAACTTATCCATTTATACAGCAGAAAATAACTATATACTTAATTAATATCCCTTAAATACGCTTTTATACTCATATATCAAATATATATTTTTAGCTAAGATCGACTTATCCATTTATACAGCAGATAACTCATTAATATGTCTTAAATATCCATTTATATATTAACTTTCAAATGGATATTTATTGCATGTTCGATATATACATTACCCAAGATAATAATATATCCAATTATCCAATTTATCTATTTACCTTATTTGATTAAGAATTCAAATCCATTGGACAATAAACCTACCATTATTAATAATATACCCAATTTATTATCAAATGGATATGCTTAGTATTATCCAATTTATCTAGTTTACTTATTTGATTATGAATCCATTGTACAATACAATAACCTAGCTATATTTATTTTAAAATTCCCTAAATATTTGGCTCTGTGCATATAAGTAAATAATATGTGTATTGGAACTGAGTAGATCTGTACACATATTGCCTTCTCTCTAGATGGGCCTTGTTGTTGTAGTGTTGTAGTAAAAGTTGTTGCCCTGCTATTGTTGTTGTTGCTCTCATATTGTTGTTGTTGCCGTTGCTGTAATGCCTTTGTAGCGCATTCCGCTGTCGACGTCAAATATGCAAACATTCAATTCCCATTCAAAGGCATCGAGAGGGGGAGCCGGGGGCAGGGGCATTATTTTTATTGTATTTATTGAATATTTCAAGCATCAAACGATGCCTGATGAGTCAGCTCGAATGGCGGCAGCGGGCTGCTTCGGCTTCAGCAGCTGCTGGGGCTTCTCCTCCTGCTCCCCCTACTAATGCCCAGGCAGGACTCTGGTCCCTGGACCGACTACAGGGACTCTCTCCTCCTCCCTCCTTGGTGCCATCAATTTGTGTAAATTTGAACTGTCACTTTGAAGGCGTTAATTGGATTCAGTGGCGCCGCCTCTCAAGGGCTGTAGGTCCTCGTTGAGTCCTGCTGCTGCTCCTGCTGCTGGAGAACTTAAGTAAACCCAGCTGAGGCTCTGATATAGCCAGAGAAAATATTTGGTGACTTTGGCGCCCCCCGATCGAACTTGGTTTTAATCGAATAATGCCAGCCGGGTCAACATCAAGTGCTCAAGGATCCCAGCACGGAGGAGAGCTCTCTCTCTGGGCACACAAAGATAACAAGGAAATAACTTTGTAGCTGCTGCCGCAGGATAATCACTGAGCTGTCCTCGAATTAATGATAAAATTCTAAGGGAAATGGCCACCTTTTAGAGGGTTTCCTGTTCTTCTACACTCCCTTAAATCGGAATTCTCTCTTGGCTTTAACTTACCCATTTAAATGTAATAAATCCTAAAGTCTTTCGATTTAAGTCCTTAATTTAAAATGTAACCCTTCAATTAGACTTCATTTGTGATTCTTTGTGAGGAAGCCCTTCGGAGTGTCTGTCTCTCTGTTTGTGATTCGTTTCCTTCTTGCCACTTTTTGGCCAAATAATATTTGGGCCATGGATTTTGTGGCTTAGATTAGGGCATCCGCCGACGAAGGGAGGTGGCAACTGCCAGTGGGTAGCTGTAATGGATGTGGTTGTGTGGAGTGGAGGATGGCAAAGAGACCCTGCCTGGCCAGATATGCAAAAGGACAAATTGAAAACAGGCTGACTCCGGGCCAAGTTTCGCCTTGGATGCTACTGGTGGCTTAACCCCATTCCTGGCCTACAAGAGCAGGGAACAATAAGCTATATTTCCTACAAATTAAACCACAAACTGAGCATTTAAAATGAAAGAAATATTAATGAAAATAAAAACTAGCAAGAATCAATCACTGTTTGAAGTCTTTTAGCCCAGTTTATAGGAAACTAAAATCTTTAAAGATATATCTGCTTCTGGAAAATAGGGAAAATAGGTCCCCCCCTATGCCGCAGAAGGAGCAGGAGCAGCGGGGGGCCTAAGTTCATGACTGAGAGCCGAAATTAAAAAGCCAAACGAATCGTGAATGAAGGGAAATGCAAATGGCGCGAACGGAATGCGCCCCAAAGCCGTTTGGCCTATGCCCCCTCCCCCTCCCCCAGTGGCATCTCCACCCCCATACCCATTCCCTCTCCCCTCGTGGGCACCCCTTCCCTGCCATCCGCCTCCTCCGGCGCTGTGTAGATAAGTGTTGCCTACTTTCGGCCGCATTTGAGGCCATGCAAATGAACCGGAGATGAGCTCCGGAATTATGAGCTATAAGACCCTCCCCCTGCCCCCCTCTCGGTTATTGTGATAAAATAAACATATAAATAAATATATATATATAAATATTCTGTGCCCCGGATGATGGCATTTCTGCGGCTGACCGCAGCAATTAGGCAAATATGTTCGCAGTTTCCGTTTGGCAACCCCAATTCCCCGGCTGTGCGGGTGTTGACAGAGCCGCCGCCTTCGGGGGCGATTAACATTCATGCAACATTTGGCAAGGACATTCCGCCAGGCAAGGTCAAGTGGCCAGAGGGGGCGGAGGGAAGCCAGCCCCCTGATGAGTACGGTTGCGCGGTGTTGACTGGCGGCGGGAAAAGGTTCATAAATTGGTGCCAAAGTATTCTCCGGGCGATGGGCAGGGTTAGATAAGGCCAGGTGTGCTGCCAAAGGGTCGACTTGAGTGTAGATATATGCGATAAGTTCTTAGCCTTCTAACCCTAAGCGGTAAGTAACAAATGGTTCACAGATAAAGTCAAGATACCACTCCTCAGAGCTAATTATTGTAATTAAATAACTTGACGGGGGTGTAAAATATGAACTAGATAAGGTAGGGCGAAAGGGAAATACAAAACAGGACTTACAGAAGGTTTTCCATAGATTGTAGCCATTTGTTTTACTTTATAATATTGTAATTTATGTATAATTAGGTTGTATGTACTCCAAATATGCATTCAAGGAAGATAATGTCTATAGTGTTAGCAGATATGTATATTAAGTACTAATGTATTAGCAGTGAGAATAAGCATTTTGGTAAAGTGAGACTGTTTGCATTTATGTTACATTTCCCAATATCCCAATAATATGTGAAACGATCAAATAGGTTAAGATCAAAGAGGTTAAGAATATGCCTTCAAGGAAGATAATGTCTATAGTATTAGCAGATGTGTATGTTGTTAGCAGATATGTATATTAAGTACTAGTGTATTAGCAGTGAGAATAAGCATTTTGGTAAAGTGAGACTGTTTGCATTTATGTTCCATTTCCATTTAAAGAGGTTAAGAAAGTATGGTCACTTTAAAATCAGTGAAAAGAGTAACCAGGTCACTTTAAGATCAATGAAAAGAGTGAAAAAACATTGTTATAAAAACTTAAGAAATAATCTGGAAAATAAATGTGAATCTATTTATAAACCGGGTTAACAATAGATGATATATTTTGCTAATGCTTACCCCTCTCTCTCTCTCTCTCTTTGTGTTGCAGTTTCACCCGAGTCGATCGTCATCCCGATCGTGTCCTGCATCTTCGGCTTCCCCATCCTGGCGCTGATCGTGATCTGCTGCCTGCGCCGGCGGGCCAAGCTGGCCCGGGAGCGGGACCGGAGGCGGAACTACGACATGCAGGACCATGCCGTCAGCCTGGTCAGATTTAGTCCAATACATAGGCTTAGTGAGTTTGCGTGTTGTGTAATGTGTGTACGAACGTTTCTGCTCTTTCTCGTTTCCTCCTGGTTCTGGTTCTGGTACTGGTTCTGGTCCTGGCTGTGGTTCTGGTCCTTGCAGCCAATCTCGGATCGAGTCCAGAGACTATCTCAAGTGCATCCAATCTCGGCATCTCGGCATCTCAGCATCAGATCATTCGCATTCCCATCGAGCACCGCACTAGCACCCTTAGCCATTGATTACTCGCTTTATCCACCACTCTACCTGGCTGCCACCTACCACCTGCCACCCTCCCACTCTAACAGTCTCCACTCTGCCACTCTCAACTCTGCCACTCTCCACTCTCCACACTTCACTTTTCCTCTTGATGTGTGCCATGCCGTAGTCATTAACTCACTTGTCGGCCATTGTTCCACCTGCCTGCATGAGCGGAATTTTAAATTCACAAAAAAACAAAGAACTCACAGAAATGCTCACAAAAAGATAACAAAGAGCCCATGGCCACCGTCGCCGCCGTCGCCGCAGCCGCCTCATCAACATCATAATCATTGTTTTTTGAGTGCCCGCATCTCCGAAATGCCCACCCCCACCACCACCCCCAATCCCGCATCCCTCAATCCTGAATCTGAACTGAATTGGCTGGCATTGTCAATGGCCATGTTGCCAACTCGGTTGCAGAATCAATTTCAAATCCCTGCCCGTTACGAGCTAGCAGGCCACAAGGAGAGCACTGAAAGAAAAGCGTTTGCCTTATAATATATAATATATAATATATATTTATACTTTAAATTTACTTACTTATATTCCTGATCAGCATCAGTGTTGCAAAGTCAATCGAAATGATTTTAACATATTTTCAAAAGACAAAAATATAATAATATCACTTCAACTATCTTTTACTGGTTAAAGTTCCCACTGCACTTTCAGGAAACTTTAAATGACAGTTTTATTTTGTCATTTACATATACAGAGGGCTTCTTCGCTCAGTGCAGCTGGCAAAGGCACCTTGCATTGCGGCTGCTCTCCTTCCACCCATGCAGGGAGTGCAAGAGTCCGAGTAACGGCAACAGCCACTGTTGCCAGCCACTCAATAGAGAGAGTGCGTGCGTGCATGCATGTGAGCTGCTTTACATGTGTCAAACGCAGAGAGGGGGGGCGAGAGCGAGCGTGCCTGCATTTGCATTTGCATTGCATACCTTTGGGCGCTCGCTGCCCTCGTTTGCATATCTCAAAAGCAAATGCAAAAGGCTGCAAAAAGCTTAAAAAACGGGGGAGCCGTCTGCTTGGCATTGCAACAAGCCAGGTCTTTGTCTTTGCCTCTGCCCCCTGCCCCGCCACTAAGCTACTAAGGCCACTGGGACTTCATTTAGGCCAAATTCAATGGGTTTTCCTCAAGAAAAGTTTATAAACATTGCGATACAACGTAAACTTCCCCTGTTGGAAGCTCTAGGTTGCGTATAGAGTCCAAGGTATTGACTTGTTTTCTTTTTATTTTTTAAGTTAAATTAAATCCATTAAATTTAGTCGGGAAAAGGACCTTTGGAACTCAACGAATGTCGAGAAAGCTGTTTCAATGGGAGACCCTTCCTTACTTGCTTACCCTTTAGTACCGCTCGATATCCAACCGGATCAGAGATCGAGACCAGACGCTATCTGGTATTTCCCTAGAATATGTACATGTTCCAGACCCTCTGGAGAGATGCTATATTCATGTCACATCTCAAGGACCTCCAGCTGGGCTTTAAGAATTGATAGATCCTCCATATATTGTAGCGAGTAGCTGGCAGACGTAGATGAATCTGCAAGGAGTTTTAAATTAAGTTGATAACTGAATTGTTAGCCCGCAACTTACGTCCAGGAACAGGGTGACCGGCCAGGAGCTCCACACTCCAGTGGTTCAGGATTGGCAGCTCCAGCCACAGTCGCAAAACAAAGCTAAAAACAAACCTGTCAGCCACAAACTAAAATTGTTTTGGGTTGCGTCACTTCTTGGCCCCAAAACACCAGTCCTTCCGTGCGTCCTGTTTGCATATATTTTCGCAAAACAATTACGCTTCACCGCAGAAGCACTAGTTCCTGCCCCAGGTTTCCTTTGTCAGGACTTTGTTCCGAGTCGAGTTCTTAATGCAATTTTCGCTGGCAAGTATATGCTTATATTTTACAATGAATAATTAAAGGATATGCTCTCAGGAACGGGCTAGCTTGTCACGAGTCTCTCCTGGCATCAAAAAGGTCCTATTTAACCCCCTCCAACCATTACATCCTTCGCGTTCCAGCTCACATTTCGCACGTTTTCAATTTGTCACCTTCAGCATCGCCTCCCACACACCGTCGCCTTAATCTTTGCCTTAACCTTTTACTAAAGGACACTCTTCCCAATCCCCAAAAATCCTTCAACAGATTACCGATCGTCGCGAGCTATCAGTCTACGTCCTGAACGAAGCCTAAGCCAGGGCTTCACCTCGCTGGAGCTGGACACCGTGCTGGAGGAGCGCTGCAGCGATGTGGAGCAGACGCAGACAGAGATCCTCAATCCCGAGTCCCCAATGGACACCACCTCCTATAAGATGTCCTTCTCCTCGAGCTAACAGTTAGCCAAGCAGCAGCCACAACAGCAGCTGGAGCAGGCTGCTCCGCCCCCGCTCGATCAGTCAGAGTCCCAACAGCAGGAGCAGGAGCAGGTGAAGGTGAGGGTGAAGGTACCGCCGCTGGCCAAGTCCCCGCAGCTCCTGCAGCCACCGCAGCTAAGGAAGGCGGCCAGCGTGAGGGATGATCCCGCTGCTCTGGCCAAGCGGAGGAGCCGCCTCCACGAGCTGAGGGCCGCCAGCAGCAGCAGTGGCGGCGGCATCGGCGGAGCAAGGAGCGAGGCTGCTGCCGCCTTCACCAAGCGGGAGTCCAAGCGGGATAGACGGAGAGCTCTCGACCGAGGAGCGAGCAGCAGCAGCAGCAGCGGCGGCGGCAGCGGCACCGGAGAATCTCCTGCCATGCGCAAGTCGCACTCGCTGGACGCCGCCGAGAGCTTCTCGCTGGCCAGCATCCAGGCGCCGCTCTGGGTGACCCTCACCAATGCCCGGACCATCGAGGAGCTGGCCCAGCAGAAGCTGTGAACGACTGCTGCCTCTGCCTGCATGTGCTGGCATCTGCCCACCAGAAGCGTTTAACTACTCATCCCCCCGGAGGCGGAGTCCACGCTCCTCCCACATAGACATCCTGTAAATGTTTAGATGGAATTTCAAAGTAGCAGCATTACTAACACATCTATTTGCATAATTAACTAAAGCTAAACCAATTTAATGCAACTAAAGACCAACCGAAATAGTCCAAGGAATACAAATAAATTGTAAAAACATAAGCACTCTTTGATTGGGAAGTGGGGTTTTTGGTAAAAAATTATATTTTAGGGAATCTATTTTAAGGATCTATTTGTTATCAAGTAATACACCATTTCTCCTTTTTTTAACAAATGAAATATGTGTATATTTTATAGGTCCCACTAGATCTGCTTCAATTACTTGACTTTACTTTACTTTATAATTTCTTAAATTTTGTCATCAAATTAATTAAATGAACAAAGGTTCGAAAAATACTTTAAAATTCCTGCTATTTGCTGTCCAAGAAGACAGTATACACTCTAAAGGGGGAGCCTATAAAATAGAAGGTATTTTTATGTATTTTCAATTTTTTTAAAAGGTAAAAATAATGAGCAACTGCTTATCCTTTCAAGCAACATAAGATTCCATACATTTCAGCACAGTTAGAGTGAGTGAATAGGCCATGTCCATGTGCCTCTTAATTTCACCCACAATGCTTTGAGTACCGGGTATCTCATAGTCGAAAACACTCTACAAATTCCTACTAAACAATTATATTATAATTATATTTATATTAATTATAATTTCCATATATAAACTGATGAGGATACAACGTAAAGATCAGCAGATCTCCAGCTCAATTAAACTAAACATTCCGTATAATGGTAAATGAGCTTTAAGATCGGACAAGTTCCTCAGCGATATTCCAAAAAGATCTCTCAGTTTTTGAGTATGTTTTTTTGTTTTATTTAAATTATCATGTATACATAAGGAGAGCTTAAAATACAAGGTTTATTTCTTTATCAAAATACATTGTTATACAATTTCCTTAGTTGTTTCTCGCTTGTCGCGTGCATGCTGAACTTTATTTTCTTTATTTTCGGTCGTGTTTAATCGGTTTTGATTTCATTTGTCTGATACCTCTAATAATCATGTTTATTACTCTTTATTCTCCTTGCTAATATCTCTTCTCTCTGCCTGCCCTTAATTATGGATTTAGTTTTTAGTTTAGCTCTGCACACCGCGTTCAGTTATAGTTCTTTATACTCATTGAGATATATATGTATATATAGTTCTTGCTTTCGGTTTTATTCTCTTGTCTTTATCTTTTTCATTTGTAATATTAATTAATAGAAAAAAATACTAACAAAGGAAGAGGTTTTCTGTCTTGGATATATCCGCGGATATTTCACACATGTCTGTATGTATATATATATGTATATAGTATATATATATATATAGAGGGGGGCGACGCGCGTGTCGCATATACACACACACACACACACACACATACACATAAATCTTGCATACAAATCGCGTATAATACATTTATCCCGTTAATTGCATGCCAAGCTACACGCACAACACTTAAAACAAACGAAGAAACGAAAAAATTACACAGAATGAGGACGAGAACGCGCCGCGCGAAGAGGGCAGCAAAAAGCACACGAACACAAACAAATATACAGCCGTCCCCTGTCTCCCTCTCTCTCGCCTGCTCCCCTCGATCTCTCTCTCTAGCTTGTGGTTAGAATACAGAGTAAAATAATAAAAAAAAAAACCCTAAACAAAATTGAACTATGAAACAATTGAAAGCACTTTGCCCTGTGAGCGTGTGAGCGTGTGTGTGTGTGCTGGCAGTGGCGTGGGCAGGAGTTCCTCAAGCTATCCACTTAGAATTCCCAAGCAGAGAATCGGAGCTAGGCCCTCCCGCCTACGCCACTGTGTGTCTGTGTCAGTGTCTGTGTCGGTGGCTGGGTGCGTGCCCGTGTGTTTGTGTGTGTGCGTGGCCGTTGGTCTGAGCATTGTCTTCAGAGGTGCAATTCTACTTCGGATTCTCTTCTCCGGATCTCTTGGAATGGTTCTCAGGGTACTCTCCGTCGGGATAGGTGTGTAGGTAGGTAGCTAGGTTTAAAAACGTTAAAAACATACATTAAAAAGATCACTTCATGCTGTTGCCAGTCGTCTTTTTGAGCAATTGGGTTTCGGAGGACTCTCGGATCTGGATCTGTGTGATCTTGGGGATATGTTATGGGACTTGGAACACATGGATCACATTGCAGGTAGACCGGTTGAATATATCTTTAATAGGATGAAGATTCGGCACTCGGCACTCGGCACAGTACCCGCGCTTCTTGCTTGGTTCTAGGGAAGATCATAATTGATGGCGGCCTTTGCTTCTCCGACTGCATCTCCTTTCCGTTCTGCATTCCGTTCCATTCCGTTACGTTGTTCCATCACACTTTGCTCCGCCGATGACGCTGACTCTGCTCCATATCCAGGGTTGGTTTGGTTGGTTAATATTGGTTGTTGGTTGGTTCTTGTCCGTCGATAGTATTGCTGATTGCTGCACATGCTTTCTGCCTGCTGCCTGCCACGTTCTCCCGCGATCTCTCTACCCCTCGACGTCTCCGGCTATCTCCGCCTACATGTGTATCGTGGCCGCCGTGTAGCGCGCCTCACCGCGTCGCCAAGACCACTGGCTGGGACGGAACTGTGGGGGAAACCAGAGTATTAGCAAGGATGACAAAGCTAGGCTTAATTACAAATGTAAGCATAACAAGGACTACGTGGTGTGGATTGGTTTCTACTACAGGAATCCTGTAGATATCTATATCAAATCTCTATACTTTAAGTATTCTTTTTTCCCTTGAAAAACTCGAAATAAAATGGAAATTTCTAAGGAGAAATTAAGACAAGTGTGCGATCTAGAAGGGTTCTTCAAAGAGAGGACAACAAACCTGATGCAAATGCTTCGACTGCATGTAATTGGAAGAAACATACAGGATAACAGTTAAGACTCCCGAGGGAGGACATTCGAGGACTCTACACACTCACCTGAATGAGCAGCTGGCCGCTCTTCGTATGCGGGTTGCGGTACGCGTAGAACAACCACAGCGTCACGGCGAACACCAGGCAGATGGGCACCATGAAGCCAAAGGCCACGCCCACACTCTTATTATCCGCCGCCGCTTGCAGCTCCTCGCCCTTGCCGAGCTTGTCGTCCGCATGGCCTCCACCAGGGGCGGCGGAGGCGGCATTCTCGGACTTTGTCTGTCCGGTGGCCGACGGCACCCGCGTACTGATCACTGTGGGCTCTGTTGCCGCTGGGCTGGCGGTAGACACTGTGGAGGCGCTTGTCGCATTGCCGGCTCCACTGGCGTTTCCACTGCCGCCGTTCTTTTCCTGGGCAGCATTATTGCCCTTCTCTCCGAGCGCCGGACAGTTCGTTTCGTTACGGAGGGCGGCAGCTTCGCAGCCTAGAATTGCAAAATGTAAGACACTGGCCAGTGGAAAGCGTCCGCGAGCTTACCCATTGTCACCCACTCGTGCTTCTTGCGATCCGTACCCGTGGAGCAGCGATTCAGCGCCGGGCACCAGAGGCACTGGAACAGAGGAATATTATTCTACTGATGAACTGAGGGAACTCAGGACTCAGGATACTTACAGTAAACGTTGTGTTGTGCGTCAGACACGATTGGCAGTCGCTGTAGCCAAGGCAGGTGGGCTGGGCAGTCAGCTTGATGATGGTTGAGTTGGTGATCTCCTGCTGCTGGACGGTGACCCGGTGGTACTCGTAGATGGTCTTTCGGCGGGCAACTGTGGGATCACAGCAAGATATGGTCATGCATATATTACACATTCAGGGACTTGAACTTACAATAGAGATGCTTGTCGATTATATAGGCATCGGAGAGGCCCACCTTGACCGGATGCTGGTGATCCTGGATGGAATTAATAAGCGTGGGCACTCGTAAGTAACAAAAGACGATGTCTCCGCTCTGGTGCAGCGTCACGCTAAACGTAAACTTGCCAAACTCGGGCTTATCCTGCAGCGTCACATTCTCCCACACGGCGGTGAAGGCAGTGCCTGGATTGGAGGAGAAAACAGAGTCATTTCTGAGATCTAGGAGGAGGGCTCGGACTCACCGTTGTCCTGGACGCGGACAAACGAGTCGTTGGACATGCTCGTGTCGAAGTTGGCCATCAGTGGGGCAATGTACTGGGTGGCCGCCAGCCAGGAGTGCACATACTCGCCGGTGTAGAGGAAGCCACCGGTGGCCACCGTAACGTTGCGTATATAGTGGCCGTAGAAGGGAAAATCAAAGGTCAGCTCCACGGTCATGGCGCGACGGTGCGACGAGGAGAGCATGACGTTCTCGGGCGTGGTCTTCAGCTGAGCTAACAGCGCCGAGGCCTCCTCTTTGCTGACATAGAGCACGCTGTTGTAATAGTCGTGGATCTCCTCGCTGCGCACCAGCGACTCGTTCTTCACTTTGTTCTCGATATCATCCTCGGGTATATCGACGCCGGACAAGTCCACGTCGATGGGGGCTGCCGTGCTGGTGCTGGGCGTCTGTGGGACAGCAGCGGCCGAGCTGGGCGCCACCTTCTTGGGATATCCGCCCGACTGGGCGGCCAGCAGTTGGGTTGGCTTCTTGTAGTTGATGGCGGGGCTAAGGCCAGCGGCTGCTCCCTCGGCGCCCTGCACGCTGTAGTCCTTACGCTGCCCGGTGCCGTTGACTCCCACGTTGTGCACATTGTAGGAGACACTGCCGCCGGCCGCGGCCGCCTTGCTGTCCACCGTGGTCACCGTGGTCTCGGCGGCCACAGCCCCGGCTCCGGCAGCTCCTGTGGCCGCTGCAACACTAGCATTAGCATTCACGCTCTGGTACTGACTGGTACTGACAGGCGCCGGCGTCACGTCCGCTGGAAGGGCTCGCCGTTGACGATGCTGCTGCTGGTCCGTCGCCAGCTGCACCACATGGGGATCGGGATTGAGGTAGGGCAGCGCTGTATCGAGGGTGTCGTAAATCTCTGCATCCACTGAAAGCGAGAGAAGAGAGAAGAGGTTAGAGAGCTTAGCTTGTTAGCCTTCTGGGTGATACCATTAAGCCCTTACTCTCCCAGGGAATGTCTATGGTCTTGATCGATGACGGGTGCCTGGCTGAGTGCTTCTGGAGACCTAGAGTCTAGCTCTGCTGGCAATTGGAGCTAGAAGTTAGGCATCTCGGTGCCTCAGAGACAGCCAGCCGAACCAAGCCAAATAACAATTAAGATGGCCATATAACCAAGGCCTTGAAAGCCTTGCCTGTTATCAGGAACTCTTTTAGAAATTATTGTCAAGCTACAGACTTAACCTTCACTCATTCCCTTTGTGTTCCCCTGACAGGCCACAAATATGGTTTACATTCTGGTTTTTGTTTCCATGTCACGAAAACCATTACTGATAGCTAAGCCCAATTATAACTGGAGCGCAGTGGCTTAATTACTGCGCTGGGACTGTACTGATTCGTGGATTCCAGGCATAAACATTCAGGTAATTGCTTTAACAATTGCCCTTATATATGCTATCCTAATCTGGCAAGTTGTACTGCCTTTTAAGCCCTGACTTTTAAGCTTTTGGATGTATATATAATTGAATTACATATATAGTCACCAGAAAGCCATCATTACAAATTAAATTATAGCCAAAAGTTGCGCTAAATTAAACCCTGGTTCTTGAGCTTTTCGCTGGATTCGAGACCTTTTTGCAGTTGCAACCGCATTCCGTTGCCCCCCTCCGCGTGTGGGAGTGTGTGTGTGTGTGTGCTGGGTGTGTGTTGTAACTGTTATTTGAAGCCGCTCTCGATATTGATTTTCTATTTCCATCGTCATCCTCCTCCCGCACTCGTACAGTGCTGTCCCGAGTCAACTGTCGGCTGTCGTTCGCCGCAATAATGGCACATCAGAGACCATTGTCGGGGGCCCCACTGTAATTGCAACAATTACAACATGCGGTCAGTGGTGGGACGGCCAGGGGGGCTCCTTGCCATCGATATCTATTACAATTGGGCCGCCCCCACAAAAGCAAGCTGCTTTGCTTGCCATTTTTTGACTTTACCTGATTTGAAACCGAAGTATTGAATATTATTCTTATTTATCAAAATTAAGGTGTGTTTAGAGATATTTTTTAAGCTGCCAAATCGAATTAATTTGTACTATTTATAAGTGATATATCTAGTAAAGAAGGGTATAAGTATATCAATAAAAAGATCTAGTAAAGAAGGGTATGAGTAAATCAACAAATAGATCTAGTAAAGAAGGGTATAAGTTAATCAACAAATTCCCTGCACAATCCAAAGTCAAAGCTCTCTTTCTTACATTAAATCCCCAAGGTTTGTTCACAGATATTTTTTAAGCTGCTAAATCTAATAAGCTTGTAATATTTATAACTGATAGATCTAGTAAAGAAAGGTATAGGTTAATCAACAAAATCCTTGCACAAACCAAAGTCAAAGCTCTCTTTCCTACAAGAAATCAAGAAATCCTCAAGTGTTTGGTGAAAGTTTAGATTAAACTGTGTTTCCATTAGCTTAAATAAGTAATAGAGGTAATAGAGGGGTCTTTGTTAAAAGTAAACCCAACTTAATGGTTAAAAAGGAGCGAGAAAAGAAGTTTAAGCTGTGACACAAACAAAACATTTGTTTATTTGCTAGCAACATTTACAAAATTCAACAATTTGATGGGTTTAAAGGTGAAGTACGTAGTAAACTTCACAAAGTATACATATTTATTTAAACATTTATTACGAAACTCATTCTCAGAGCATTTTTTGTACACAATTCCGCACTATGCACTACAGCCTGGCCTCCCCTTATATCTTAGATTTCCAGAGACAAATTTCAAGCTTAAAACAATATTAAATATCTCATATTACCCCATATTAATGTATAAAAAAATATAAAATATCTTTATCTATTAAATGTATATATAAAAATAATATATCTCATATTAAAGTATAAAACAATATTGAGTACCTCATATTACCCCATATTAATGTATAAAATTAAATAAATAAATATTGATTACCTCATATTACCCCATATTAATGTATAAAAAAATATTAAATATCTATATCTATTAAATATATATATAAAAATAATATATCTCATATTAAAGTATAAAACAATATTGAGTACCTCATATTATCCCATATTAAAGTATAAAACAATATTGAATACCTCATATTACCCCATATTAAAGTATACAAAAATATAAAATATATATATCTATTAAATATATATATAAAAATAATATATCTCATATTAAAGTATAAAACAATACTAAATACCCCATATTAATGTATAATCCTAATTGATTAAGCTCTGCTCTAGGTGCTCGTTGAATGCCAAAAGCTGCACAAATTGCATTCAGTGGGAGACACGCCGGCACCACTCGCCGTGGATATCCACGATATATTCGATATGAGATATATATATATATATATATATATATATGTACGTGAGATATTCGCTCACTCGAATCACAAAAGTGGCCAGCAAACACACAGGTAATCGCTCGAGCCGAGGGCGACTTTGCATAATAATTACTCGCTGCGCTTGCGGTCACCGGTGAGTCAGCCGTCGCCGGGGAAGGTGATGGTGATGCTGGGGGACACCAGCTCCTCGGCAGAGGCACCTGCGCTGGCAAATAGGGCAGTCAGGCACCCAGCTCCAAGCCGGCGACCGGCGATCGACGATCGACGATCTCGCGTGACGCCCGCCGACCGCCGACCGCTCGATCCAATTGAACCCGGTGTTAATTGCTGTAAGTGGCGGTTTTGTTAAAGTCGTCGCAGCTCCCCAGCAGCCCCCCAGCAGCTCCCCAGCTGCCCTGGGTTTCTGTTATGGCCATATGAAGCAATTGGCGTAAATTTATGCGGCGCTTGATTGAAAAACGAATCGTTTTTCCCAAGTGCACAGAGAGAAAGTGGTGGCCACAATCATTTGGCCTCATAATTATCACAGATTATAAATTAAATATTGAGAGATAAGGAATATAAGCTATAAATAAAGGCAAGGGGTTTATTCGGGAAGATAAAGACCTGATCCTAACTGTAGAAATACTTCCAGTGTGTGATTTGGCGACCTTTGGCGAACTTAGAAGAGAAATCCCCTAAGTGGGACGCACACTTTGCACAGTGACCCAGTTTTGGGAGCTGCTCAAGAATATATATATCTATATATATATATATTTCGGGGTGAAATTGCTGCGGTAACAAGGTGTGAAGGACGAGAGACGAATCAATAAAAGACGATCAGTCGCATGCAAAACTATACTATACTATATAGTAACTGACGCATCAATCGCAATTAGTTATATTTTTAATAAAGTAAATTGCCTTGAATTGAGCATAACAAATGCAAGGGCTCGACTACAGTTCGATGTGGGATAACAATTAACAATAAAGCATATAAGAAATATATATACAATAATATAAACTTTGGGATTTCCTAAATGACATAATAACAAAGAACTTCTAGGAATGCAAAACTCACTCATTATGAGCTGGAAGTTTAAATTAAACTCAATGAGGCCTTGAACTTGCTTTTAAACAAATAAACCCACTGATAAGGAGCAGCAAGGAAATTCCATTTGAAAATAATAATAAGTCATTTCTGTGCGGATTTTATCTTATTTTCGTTCTCTATTGTTGCTCGAAACGCCATTGTTCCTTGCATTCTCAGCCTTTTCCAACCGATTTGTTTTCGTTTAAAAATACCTTATCACCAGACCGCACTTATAGAGTTAATATTCATGTATTGATTAAAATATTGTTATCGGCAATACAAAATATACTATATATGGGAAAGGGTTAGCCAGAAATCTCAAAAACATATTGTTCTTAAGACTAAACCTCCTCAGAGAACTATATATTTTTCTGTGCTGCATCTCCAACTATATACTATATATATATATAATAGTCAGTCCCCCAGTTGGGTTATCTGGCCTTACTTCCCCTACAGGTATGCACATAGTTATAGATGCATATATCTGTTGTTTTTGCGAGATAAGGAGATAGTACTTCGCTAGTTCTTATATGTAGAGAAGCGTACTTTTTTCCGTCCTCAAAACTAGTGGCTAGTCACTAGTTTTAACTTTATATCTGGATGTTTAAGATTAAGAAAACACTAGGAAAACTAACTAACTAGGTCTTAGTTAAAATTAATCTAAAAACAAAATACAAATTCAAATTCTGGAAGGGTAATCAGTCTCCCTATTGTTTAATCACCTGCATCATTCTTTCGCCTCTCGTCTCTGATTTCTCCAACTGATATATTTATCTATATATATCTACTATACCTTAGTCATAATGTCTCTGGCTGTCACCCACAAATTAGCGATACCTGAGCTTATCAGTGCCTGGTTCCCTCCTCTGGCAATTTGCGTCGCACGCTTTTTATCTAAACTTCTCCGGGTAATTGACGCAGCTCCCCTCCAGCTCCACCTTCACTCCTCCTCCTGCTGCTCCCCTTCCCCAGCTGACTGGCTGCACCGGACAGACGTGGCCCAAGAGCCAGCACATTAACAGTTCTTCGGACGCCGTTAGCCGGAAAAGCTTATCGCCACATCGCCGTCGGCGGGGGAAACAAGGGCAGGTCCGCCGGTTAGAGGGTCTTCTTCTCCCATGAACCGAGCCCCAGCCAGATGATGATGGGCTGGTGCTAATGCTCTGCTTATGGCCAAGAGAGACGCAGTGACAAACGATGCATTTGTCGAGATCTCAAGAGCGCAGATCTTGGCCACAATGGGGCCCAGTTGTCTCTGCCCAAGACAAAGCCAACCCAAGCCACGAATAATAATGAGTTCATTCAGCGGAAGATGAATGGAGTTGAGACTTTTCCAACTTGAGCTTCCGTATGCCGTCCATTCTGTCCACTGTGAGCACTTATTGGGGCCCCTCAAGCATTGCCTCACAACTCCAATTTCACAGCTCCAATTGCCGAGCCAACTTGTGCCCTAAATATGAGCTTCTGGACTATAGAAGAAGGAATTTATGTAATGTATTCATATATATATACATATAACATATACCATACATATGTGAAAAGATAGCTGGGAACTCAAATTTGGCAACCTGTTGCCACAGCTGGCTGAATAGCCAGTCATCAGGGCTGTATACCTACTATATACCTATATTTACCTTAAGTTTTCGCAGTTCTGCTGATTGGAAAGCAATATCAGAAGGTATTCTATCTGTTCTGATTAGAATAGATAGATTTCCATCCACATTCCACACTCCACATTCCACATTCCACATCTACATTCAGAGAAACAGGATGGAACCCACTCTAGTTTGATCAAAGATCGATTATATTTACTCTTAAATAAGCTACATCTTGAAAAGTACACCCATAGTCTAGTTTTTACTAATATTCTGAGAGTGATATGCATTAACTTTTAAGTGCGATAAGAGCTTTTTATAAAGAGATACCATCTGCTAGCCGATAAACACACATTTGTTTCATTTTTAATCTATTTTCGGGCAACTGCTGTTGATCTGTATTTAACTTGGCCTTTGTCTTTCGACTTTACTGCGTAGGCAGTACGTGATGGCGGAATATATATTAATTTAAGTCTCTGTCATGACTCAGAGGTCTTTAATGTCATACACTCCAAAAATTCAATCTAAATTGCTGATTAATTAAATGTCACTGTCGGTTAATCAGAACGGTATTAATTTAAGGTTTATTAGTATCCAATCGATCAGTGTCTAAAATGATTAAAGCATTTTTTCATGGATCTCCTGCAAAATGTTAATATTTCTGACTTTGGTTCCCATCACAAATATTTATTTCCAGTGTACGGCTGGACTCTTTCCAGGCTTCCAGGTAAGACCTAAGCTTACCACCGATACTGTGGTACCGGAAAAGCCTCGAAACGGGTCGAATGATTCAGTTGGACGGAATTTGACCCACACACACATCCGCTCCCACAACCCACTGATTGTCACTGCAAGCATGGAAAGCAGGAGAAAGAGAGGGAGGAGAAGTACTGATAATGGACAGTGTCCAGTAGCCAGAAGTAGCCTGCAGCAGCAGCAGATTGAAACAATGGGCGAACGCCCTTGATAAGCGAAGCGGTGCCAGTAGCAGGCTGCCGCCAAGTAGAGTTCAATGGGAATGTTAATCCGATTGGAGATGCGTGCATATGTGTGCGCTTCTTCATGTATGATTGCAAATGGGAATATGAATGGGAATGGGAATGGCGCTGCCACTGGCTACTACTGGTAAAGTTGGCCACGCAGATAACCGAATTGAATGCACTTTAACTGATGCCAAGCGGGAAGTATAAATAAACCCGAATGTTAGGTAGACAAAGAGCGCTAAAATGTCGCTCTGCCAACTGAGTCAACACAACAGAAATACAAAAATATTCAACAGAAAACCTTCGTCTTCGTCTTTAACTGCGACATAGGCAAGTTTTTTTCTTTTATTTTCGTTTCGTTTTGTTTTATTTTCTCCGTTGTTGCCGTTTATCTATTGGAAATGGCCAAGATAGGGGGAGAGAGAGAGAGGGTTGCAAGTGCAGTTAGCCAGCAGCTGAGAGCCGGTGCGCAAGGTTGCCACCTGTCGGCAACAAAACAAGAAAGGCACACAAACACCAACACGAAGAAATACACACACACACACTAGCACTAACACGCGCGCCAAAAGAGTTGCCAGCTTTGGGATGTTCGTGCTGCTGCTTCTTCTTTTTCTCCTTGGGCTGCTGACCAATCCAGCGTGTAAATTGCAAATTGCGACAAAAACAATAAGCATATTTGCGCCTTAATCAGAGTGCGCCACAAATTTCAATTGAAATATACAGATTGTTGTTTGTTGTATTCTCTCTTTAGTTTTGTTTTGTACTCTTTGTGGCGTTTTCAGCTTTTGTAGCTTGGTGGCGACGTCGCAGATGGAAAATTGTTGCACGTTAAGTGGAGCATGGCGCAAATGATCGCGGCGCACAAAACAAAACTCAAAAAATAAATGCAGGGGAGGCGCGGGAGTTCGGTTTTTTTGGGCATGGGCCACAGGACGTTGCCTATTTTCACACTCGACTGCTCACACTCATACACACACTACAGTTGTTGTTGTTTTTGTTGTCAATTAACGCATTTGATGTGCCAGCACACGAAAAAAAGCATAAAAAAATACAACATGGCAGCGGTAAATTTCACCATACGAAAATGTACCAACCAAAAGCAGTCGCCCCTTCGACTGCCCGCTCACCAAGCCGATTCGATGATGATGATTTGTCTTTTGTACACATACTTTGTGTACAAACAACAGTCCATAAAATCACCTTCCGTTGATGACTGGGCCGTAAATATGCGTGTGTGCCTGTGTATTTTTAGATCCCTTTGCTTATTGCCGTCGTGTCCATGCACACACGTTGCGTATTTAAGTTTTTCTTCATTTTTCTCATTTCTTTCTCGAGCTGCGGTACAAGAGAAATAACAACAACCAGATTTACAGCCAACACACACACACACATACACAAAAACACCCACACCACCGAGGTGGATAAGACAGAGAGGACAGAGAGTGCTAAGGGGAAGAGAGATGGACAGATGGATGGTTTTGTCGGAGTTGTTGGCGTTTCCCCAGTCAGCTCCTTAATTGCACTTACACTTGGCCGTCGCGCAGTGTAGCGAACTACATATGGCTAATAGGATCGCAATCTGCGCGCACGCACTACCGACACTCTTCGCCATTTTTTGTAACCGTGCTTTAAGCCACCGTCCGTTTCCAATGAGAAGTAAGACACGATAGCAGTGTGGCCGTCCGATTCCAATGAGATAAAAAACACGGCAAGACACTGTAACAGTAGGACCGCGTTTATAGTAGTTCAAAATGCACTATGATAAATATCCTAAAACTACATATTAGTTTCAAAAAAGGTGGATAACTTGAATGGAAATAGGCTTGGAACTTTGATAAGCAAAAACGAAATGCAACAATTCACGGTGATCTAAAGCGTAGTAACGTAACGTACACGATGAAAAACGAGTTTCTATTCTTGTAAGAGTTATGTTTACAACAAACGTTTGGTATTTTATGGTATTTTACTAGCATTTCGCAGCTGAAAGTTCCGCTACTCCATGTTATCGATGGAGATGGTATGAAACATTGAGAATATCGATACTATCGCCCGAAAAAAATTGGTGTTAAAAATGTAAATCCTTAAAGATTACCATTCTCAATTTAAAACAAATAAATGAGAACATTTAAAATAACATGAAACCAATTAACACTAACCTCGGCGGAGCCAACGACTATGGTGGGAATCAAAATCGATGGTCTCTCATCGACTCTATCGATACTACCGTCGACGGTTGCGCAGCTCTAGCTGAAGTTAAACAATCCGCACAACCCATAAACACTCGCACCTACGCCAGCCCGTTTGCCCAGCCGCCATGTCCGTGTCAGAGAACAGCGCGTAATCAGCCACCGAGAGCAGTCCGCCAGCAGCAGCACCAGCAGTCCCGATCCCCAGGAGCAACAGGTTGTGCGTCCAGCATTCCCATCCCAATATTGCCAGTGCCCTCATCGCACTGAGAAGAGCGCAGAGAGCAGAGAGCAGCGCAGCGTCGCCGGAGACGAGATCAGCCGGGATGCAGCATCGCCGCAAGCAGGCCAATGGCAATGGAGCCTGCCCCGAAGCGGCAAACGTGGACGCAGATGTGGGTGTGGATGCTCCTGAGGAGCAGAAGGAGACAATGAAGGTGGCGGCGCCACCGCGACGCGGCTGCTACTTCTCGCTGGCCTTCTCCATCGGCTCGATGGGATTGGCCTGCGGCAGCCTGTGGCAGATACCCAACACCACCGATCGCATCACGCTGCAGCGCGGCCTCTTCCTCACCTCGCTGGGCTTCATCTACTTTGTCTCGCTGACGGACTTCTGTAACAAATATCTGCTGGAGACGAGCCGGGGCAAGGAGTTCCGGCGCAAGTACCGCCTCATGATGTCCGATGTTCTGGAGATCACCAACAAGTGAGTGTGGCTCCATGTTTTTAGTGGGTGTCGGTCCCTCCGCAGGGGCTGGCTGCTGCGAATGCACGCACATATCTATTGATTTTCTCTTAGCGCCGCCCACACACACGCACGCATCGCCGCAGTGCCGCTGCACTCATTGCCATGTGCTGTGGGTGCAATGATGGGTGATGATAGTAATAATCTGGGAGGGGAGATGTTCGGTGGTACTTAAGTACCTAAAGCACTTAGCTAGGTACTTTCACAGGCCCTATCTAGGTACTCTTTCGACACTCGCTCGTGTTCGTTCTGTTTTCTACCAAACTATGCCTTCTTTAATACTTATATAATGCGATAAATATAGGTTTTAGTTCGAGGTGAGATTCCAATTCAAAGAAATATACGTTTCTTGTTTGAATAAGAAATTTAAGTAGCTTCTATTCAGGCAGCACGTTTAGCAAACGTAGGGTTTAATTTAAGTCGGATAAATATATATATATACTGTGTGAAAAGTATGGGAACAGAAGAGTCTAGCTAAAATTGGCGTCAGAAAATATGTTTTTTATTATTAGAAAAATGTAATTGAATGTTTAATTATTCGACACTTGAAATAATTGATTTTGTCCCTCCTGTTATATTTTGGGGCCTTTCCATAAACCCGTCAAGCGTCAAGTGCTCAGTGTACCTATTGGCACACCCTGAAAAGTACCTCCTTGGGTACCATCCTTTCCTCTCGCTGAACACCATTTCACAAGCACCTCCTAGCTGGACGCTGGACGCTGGACACGAGCCGGCGTCCCTGACATTGTGCATATAATAATTATTTGTTCTGGAATCGTGTTCCTTGGACGCAAACACTGCGATTTAATTCATCAACGCGCGAGCTGTGCCAAGCGGGTCAAGGTCTCGTAGCGGGCGTGAATCGGGAGGAGGTAGGTAGGTAGGAATACATGGGTAGAACTTGTTTGGCTCAAGGCGAGCCTGCTGCTGGCAAAAATGAAATCATTCTCATTTCGTGGGGAACGCTGCTGATCCGTCCATCGATTGTTAACCGGAATGGGGCAGCGCTCACCGGCGTGCGCCCTAAACTAAACTGTAAACATCCAAAAGTGTGTCAAACTTACTCCTTGTTTGTTTTGATTTTAAAGTGTAGCTTGCGGGGCTCCAATATCGATCCCTCTTGCCTTGTTTATTGACATAAGTATACTTTGGACATCATTCTAATGATGTTGCATAAACACTTTGCTTTGTGGACTCGACTTTTGGATGAGTCGTTCATTTGGACTAGCCCAACTGCAGTGCCCGCTGCCTAACTAACTATTTCCCCCCATTCCAACGTCGAGTGTTAATTAAACTGTTTGTAGAATTGTTTAGCGCGCTTAAATTGAGTTCCCAATCCCCCATGCCTTGCCTAGTTCCCTCCCCTTCCGCGATTACATATGCGAGGGAGAGCGCCAGCAGGTGGTGTTATACAACCCGATCTCTGGCCGGGGAACTGAGTCAATCTACTACTACACCGGGAGAGTGAGCGAGATAAACTTGGATAAGCCGGCATCACATGCTAGTTCCCTCCCACAGGGTCCCGTTCTTTTTCCATTTCTTATGTACTTTCGGTGGGTGATTGTAGGGGAGAAAGCAGAGGAGAGTCTTTTGAGTACTGAGCCTCGCTCTCTCCCTGGTTATCTGTAAGCTGCAGTTGTGGTAGGGCATACAAGAGGCGGCTTAGCTTAGGTCGGGAGAATTCTTGAGATTGAAAACAGAGATAAGAGCCTCTCAAATCGATTTTTTCGCTTTAAATATATCTACAGTGTAAAAATATCACAAATAGCAGAAATAAATCATATATATTTCTTATATTTCGAAATATGTATATGAAGTGGAAATGTTATATTTGCGGCTTAACTCATTCAAATACTCTCGAAAAGAGACGCCAAACTATGAGTAGCATTTTATTTATAAATAAAACCCTATTTACCAACAATTACATACTGTGCTGATTGAATCCGAGCTATGAGGGGCTGGTGTTCTGAGAGTCTGACGTAATGCCTCCAAATTAATTGGTTTTTAAGCATCAATGACTTGATCACCGCTTTGTTCCGCGTTTCAGGGCAAAGAGCTAATGTCAGTCTAACCACTGTGGGTTAGAGGGAGCTAGGCCTAGCTGACCCAGTTTTCCGGACTAACGGACTAGTGCCAGAGTTGACTCGCCTTCGGTCCGGCGGTGTAAGTCCAACCGCCGCGGCTTCACATCCGTGTTGTTGGCGATAAGAGGCAATCGCTGGGGGCTTTAGCTCTGTCCCAGTCCCAGCCCTGCCCTGTCTGCTTTGTCTGCTTTGTCTCTCTATCGGTTCGGCGATCAACGGGTGTGTGGGGTGTGCGGCATAGGGTGCGCAGTGTGTGCGGCTGCTTATCGGAATCGATTGAGGTGAGCGAGTGCGTCGGTCGGCGATAAGGGAGCTCGGGCTCGGGCTTATGGGCTCGGGGAGCAACATCGCCTAGCGCTCCTCTTCGCGCTGCTCTTTGGTGGCCCTTGACTTTCATCCCATATATCTTTATTGGACATAGTTGGGGCTATTGGCTTTTATTTTTATTGCCGCGCCCAGTAACCGATATCTAAATCATATTTCGCCTCGGCATACACCTGCACGTACCCACATAGGGGAGGGAGCGAGAGCCATAGCTCTCTATTAATGCGGAGAGCGCCCAATTGGGTAAATATACTTTGCATGTGCTAAGGTAGCACATTGACACCTCGGCGGGGGCCATTCATTAGGCGGCGCAGGCACTGCTGGCGATTCTAATTGGAACTAATGCCAGGCCATTCGCTGTGGCGACTTTGCCTCGGTTCTCCCATCACTAGTGCCTCAGCTGGTGGCTGGGAGGGGTGCGGGGTGCTCCAAGGTTCAATGGTCACTTGCACGGTATTGACTAGGCGGAATCACGTCGCTCTAATTGATTGCATAGGCCTACAGGGCGAGACATAAGTGTATACCCTCCACTCTAAATTTATTACAAAATTATATATCTTCTATTTTAATTTAGTTTGAATATCTCTGACTGGGGGTTATTAGGTTTATTATTACTGTCATTTTCCAATCTCTCAATGTTTATATGCATTGCAAACACGACACGCACTGTACTGAGCAATGAAAGCTACTTGAAATTAGCACTCACAATGAGATGCAGTTCTGGTCAGGGATCAAGGTATAGTTAGGTTTATTTGCCACTTAATTTGTAGCAAGTTCTATCGCAATTGAACTGGTAATGGAACTAACTACTCACTCAATGGGAAATCTAAAAATACAACAAGGAATTAACTTGTAAATATAGGAAACACTCTATGAATTAAGTAGTTTCCCAGGCACACTTGACTTAACTCGGGTCTATTTCCATTATCACTGCCCATTAGTCTCCCAGGGGCCCCCCACCGGCGGATCCTGGGCTAATGACCAACATCCTGACATTGAGCAATCGTACCCACCTGGCTTTGGACCCCGCTCCCCTGTCCGCCCCTCAGCCAGAGCCCTACACCCTTGACCTTTCAGGTGCGGCGGCATTAGGTTATGATGTCACCGCCTTCGTCAGCGGGCGCACACACTTCAGGAAGCCTCAATTTAATTATGACCAATTCCCAGGACTACGTCCTGATTTGTGCTTTAGTTTTGTGGTTTCTAGAGGATTTCAGAGGGGTTCTGGCTCAAATCTGGGTCCTTGAATAGGATTTATAATAATAATAATAATAATTTAAATTACATTTAACGTTTAGGGTGGGAAGTTTGGCATTAAAACTCTCGTTGATCAAGTGAAGCCGCATGGAATGCTGCACCGTGGCAAGTACAGAGACTTAAGGAGGTGCAGCCTCAGTGGGGTTAATCTCTGAGGATCTAGGGACATACTTTCCTTACTCTCCTCAAAACCCCTGACTTATTTTCTGTATGTATTCACTTTACTCTTCAATAATTTTACAAAAAATGCCCAAAAATAAAAAAAAGAACCAAAAATGAATAGTAAGTCAGGGTGCGTAATTCAGGGTTCAGGCAGGACTCTCTCCGGGAATAGGCCCTCACTTGCGGCCCTTGCCCTTGCCCTTGGCCCGGTTCTTGCCCTTTCCCTTGGCCTGGCTCCTGGCCTTCCTGGACTTCCTGGCCTTGCTCTTGGGCGAGCGGCTGCCGCTGGGCCCGGCCACGGTGCTGATGGAGCTGCTGCTGCCGCTGATGGAGCTGCTGTTGGTGCTCTGCTCGGAGGTGGTCTCCATGCTGGCAAAGACCGGGTAGGGATGGAAGCTCACTGACTTGGCCATGGCCATGGCTGCCTGCTCCCTCTCCAGCTGCTCTCTGTCCAGTTGCTCCCTCTCTAGCTGCTTCCTTTCGAGTAGCTCCTTCTCTAGCTGCTCCCTCTCCAGTTGCTCCCTCTCCAGCTGCTCCCTCGCCAGCTGCTCCCTCTCCAGCTGCTCCTTCTCCCGCTGCTCCCTTTCGAGCAGCTCCCTCTCCATCTCCTCCTGCTCGATGTGCTCGTAGGTGATGGTCCGAATCATGGGCCTGTCCTCCGAGGCCACCGAATGCGTGATGAGCAGTGGCTGGTGGTACAGGATCGGGGCACCGGTGGCCGTGCTCAGGCGCGTGGCCTTCGGCTGATAGTTGAGCAGGGAGGCGCGGCGGACGGGCGGTGCCGGACGGGCGGCTCCAGCTGGGTGGCGTCTCTTGTAGGTAGTGCTGGGGTCGTCACCTCCTCCTCCGATGCCGATACCCAGCAGTGGAGGGATCTCGAAGTCCAGCGATGTAAGGGGGAGATGTTCGGAGCCACCGGCGGCCCTTGGCCGGCGACGGGAGCGACGTCGACGACTGGAGCGCTCCTCGGGATAGGGCATCTGGTCCAGCTCCTCCAGCATGGGCCTGTAGCGAGACTTCAGCTTCAGCGGCGGCACCTTGTAGGGAGAATTCAAAGCGGCTTCCGGGTCAAAGACGGCAGGTGGCTTCTCCTCCGGTGGGGGCTCTTTTGGGGCTTCTGTCTCTTCAACTGTCGGCGGATCCCCCAGCGGCAGGGGGGCACCACCCAGAGCCGCCAGAGCTGGATCCAAGTCCTCCAACTCTTGCTTGGAGAGAGCATCCATGCCAGCTGCAGAGGCGGCAGCAGTGGCAGCGGCGGCGGCGGCTCTCCGGCGCTTGGCCCGCTTCGAGGAGCGGCGACCGGGCGAGGAGTGCTGCGGGTTCAGCTGGCGCACCATCGGGCGGTACAGGTAGCGGACCACCTGCGGCTTGCGGCCGCGCTTGAGGGGAATGGACACGAAGTACTGGTAGCTCATGTCGATGCCATCTTCCATGGTCCTTGGGACCTTGTGCTGGGCCTTGCGGACGATCTTGCCGGCGGCTCCGGTCACTGCATCCTCCAGCTGCTCCTTCTGCTGCTGCTGAGGTGGCAGTGGAGGTGGAGGCACTGCTGGCAGGCGAGGCCGCGGGATTCGGTTCAAGGAGACGGGCTGACTCATCAGAGTCAGGGAGGTTCGCTGGGAGCGAGGACGACTCCGGAGAGAGCGTTCCGAGGGCTTGAGGTAGGGATTTATGGGCTGACCTCTGGCCAAAGGTTGCTCCGGCTGATTGTTGAGGGTATTCCGGGAGGGAATCCTGGAGACGGGCGCCAGGGAGTGTCGGGAGGGAGAGCTCTGCCTGGCCTGCCTGGGAGACTTGCTCTGAGCCTGATCCTTGGACTCCTTCTTGTAGAGATTAACAGCATCTCGATCCCTGACTCCCTTCTTCAAGTAGACATCGTAGTTATGCCTCAACTGGTCAGTGGAGTCGCTCAGATAGGGATTCACCCGCTCGCCGCCCGAGGGAACCCTCTTGGCCTTTGGCTGATCCGCTGGCAGCACCACAGACGGCCTGGCCAGCTCCTCCTTGGCCTGCTCCATGGGCTGGATAACCCAGTCATTCCTCGATAAGGATTCGCTTGCTGTCTTGGTCCTCGACTGGCTGGGCTTCGCCTGATCCATGAGCAAGTAAATGGAAGTCTTCCTCGTCACACTCCGCGGCGACTTGATCTTGGCCGCCTCCCGGAGCTGGGCCGTCAGCTGGTTAACCACATGGTTCACCGACTGACTCACCACCGGCTTGGACATCTGCACCTTGGGCATGATCTTGGGCGGCGCTATAGACTGGATCATGGGTGCATTCATCGCCTGCTTGATGGCCGGATCCCGGGAGCTCCTCTGCAAGCGGAACACCGAGTGCGACTTGGATCGCAGCTTGATCCGGGAGTGCTGCTGCTGCTTCCCCCTGCCTCTTCTGTTTCCTTGAGACGCCCCAGCGGGCATTATCTTGATCACCGTCGATGTCAGCTTGATGGCCTTGGAGCCGGCGCCGCCGCGGTAATGCTGGACGACCCGCTCGGCACTGCACTCGGTGCCGCTGGTGCTGAGGCTGCTGTCACTGCTGCTGCTCGGCTGGGAACAGGGCTTCTGGATGGGATTGGGACAGGGATTGGCAGAGGCAGAGGCACTGGTAGTGGGAGAGGCACTGGTAGTGGGACAGTCACTGGCAGTGAGAGAGGCACAGGCATTGGCAGTGGGAGAGGCACTCGGACTCGGACTGGCACTCTCCATCTGGACAGGAATCTCTGGCTGGACAGGACTCTCCATCTGGACAGGAATCTCTGTCTGAGTTTGGGTTTGACTGGACACTGAACTTTGCTTGGGAGAGGGACTTCGCTTGGGAGAGGTACTGCGCGAGATCAGGCCGAGATCAGTGGGCGGGGCGCTGTCCCGGAGCCTGGTGACGGTCCTGCTCACATGCACCAGGTACCCATCCAAGGACTGTACCGAAGCCTTTCGACTGGGCGAGATCCGACTGGAGGCCTTGCTGGGGGAATCCCTCAGGGATTGAGTGGGGGATCCCCTCAGGGATTGAGTGGGGGATCGATTCGGGGACTTGAGCTTGCGCGGCTGCATCTGCCGGAGCTGGGCCTGCTTCAGCTCCTCCACGTGCATGATCCGCTGGCTGGGCACACAAAAGACGCGCGACGCTCGGACCCTGGTCCGCGCCAGGCTCCCCTGCTCCCCGCCCGGCCAGCGGTTGGTCGGCTGGGGATTCTCCAACTGCTGCGGCTGCAATGACTGCGGTCTCTCTGTCCTGCTGATGCTCCTGCTCCTGGTCCTGCTTCTGCTCCTGGTCCTGCTCCTGCTCCTGCTCCTGCTGCTGCTCCTCTTGTCCTTGTCCTCGTCCTTGACCTCGTCCAGGTGCGGCTGCTGCGTCTCCGAGGTCAGGGGCGTTGCCTGGCCCAGGCAAATGTCCTCGGAGGAAGACTCGCTGCACTGGACAAAGCTCTTCGAGGGCTTCATGATCCACTCGATCTCCCGGAGTCGCCGGGGAGCAGGCATTGTCCTTGCAGGTGGCGGCGCCCCTTGGAGTCGCCGCAGGGTGCTGCTGGCAGTGGACTGGTACACCGCAGTGGGGGCTATACCGCCACCAGTTAGCCTCGTCCCGGGTCGGATGCCAGCTCCCGCTGCTCCCTGTAGTCCCCTACGGTGGCGACTGGCCAAGGCAGAGCCTCCTGCTGCTCCCGCTCCCGCTCCGGCTCCGGCTCCAGACCTGGCAGCTGTCCTGGTCCGCGTGCCTCTGTCCGGCGGATTGCGGCGCACCCCGGTGAAGAAGGTCGACATATCCTGGGACATGGCGGTTACATGTATAATTTGTAGTTGGAAAATGGGTCGAATTCGGGTCGAATTGGAATTTGTGTGGTTCTTCTCGAATTTTTACTGTGCGGCTTTTTCTCGAGGGTTAAAAACGATTTTGATATATTTTTTTCTGATAATTTAACATGCTGATAGTTGGAAGGAATAAAGGGCAATGACAGCCGGGGTGAAGCCTATTCCGTTTGGGTATGGAGCATTCCAAACTCTGGGGATTACCCACTGGAAATTCAGGGAATTCGAATCGAATGGGACACCAGGGAAGCTCAAGCTTTATGGGACTTGTGGGAATAATTAAATATTGAAATGAAACCCTTGGGAATACAAAAGCAAAAACTACACACTAGAAGTCAGAGAATTGTTAAGTTTTCATGTAGAATTCCTAGCTGGATCTCCGAGCTTTATGGGACTTATGGGAATAATTAAATATAGAAATGAAACCCTTGGGAATACAAAAGCAAAAACTACACACTAGAAGCCAGAGAATTGTTAAATATATAGAATATATAGAATCCCTAGCTGGAGATCCGAGCTTTATGGTACTTGTGGGAATAATTAAATATAGAAATGAAACCCTTGGGAGTCTTTTTCGGATAAGAAACAAGAGTTACTCTTAGTACTACTCTCAGAGGAATACAAAAGCAAAAACTACACACTTGAAGCAAGGGAATTCTTAAATTTCTATGTAGAATCCCTAGCTGGAGCTCCGAGCTTTATGGGACTTGTGGGAATAATTAAATATAGAAATGAAACCCTTAGGGGTCTTTTTCGGATAAGAAACAAGGGTTACTCTTTGTACTACTCTTAGGGGAATACAAAAGCAAAAATTACACACTAGAAGCAAGGAAATTCTTAAATTTCTATATAGAATCCCTAGCTGGAGCTCCGAGCTTTATGGGACTTATTGGAATAATTAAATACGGTTTGAAAAACAGAATTGAATTCTTAGGAGTCTCTTTCAGAGAAAAAACATAGCGAAGGAATACAAAAGCAAAAACTACACACTAGAAGCCAGAGAATCGTTAAATATCCATGTAGAATCCCTAGCTGGAGCTCCGAGCTTAGTTAGAAAGACAGAGAGCTGAAGCTTTATGGGACTTATGGAAATAATTAAATACGGAAGGAATACAAAAGCAAAAACTACACACTAGAAGATAGAGAATTTTTCAATTTCTATGTAGAATCCCTAGCTGGAGCTCCCTGGCTTTTCCCTCAGTCAGGGACTCTGAAAATCGCCTCAGGGTAGATCGCTTGTATTATTTCTTCTCCAAATTGCCAGTTATCCTCGAGAAGGAGATGTGCTGCTCTCCGGTCAAGTGTGGTGCTCCCAGCCACCGTCCCGCTGGCAGGTATCCACTGGAGCCGCTGCCTCCGAGCAGGAGGCACAGCTGCTGCAGTGGACAGACCCCGAAGCGGCGACGGATGCAGAGCACCCACATAGTGGAGGCGCTGAGCTGCCTGTTCCGCGTCACCCAGTTCCAGGTGCTGGCCACCCTGTGCCACCTGGCCTGTCACGAGCTCCGGCCGCTGAGGCGCTTCCCCCGCCACCGCGGCTGGTCGGTGATGGAGAAGGTGGTGGCGCCGTACACGGAGCTCCACGACCTGAGGATCTACGACAGCCTCTACGACCGCTGGGGGCAGCCCATTGACCCACTGGATCGGAAGAATACCTACAAGGTGATGCGCCTGATGTTCCTGATGCCCGTCCTGGTGCCCGAGCAGCGGGAGCGGCTCCTGGCCATGCTGCGCCAGCTGAACAGGCAGGCCACCTGTCCGGTGAACCTGCCGGAGCTGCTGCTGGTCCTGGAGGGGATGCGACTGGACCAGCTGGTGTGCGATGTCCTGGAGCAAGACTCCCTTAGGAGAAAGTGGCAGAAATAGGTCACCTCTATAGCCAATCTTGGCCAGCTTCCTGTCCCATAAAACCAACAATAGTCCTGGTCTTATTTCCCATCTGCTGAAGCTATATTTAGTTTATTTTAGGGGTTGTCATGGGCTGGTCATGGGCTCATCCTACTTCCTCCGCTTGTACCTTGGCCTGGGCAGGTACTGCCCTATGATCTGCTCCTCGAGCAGCCCCGTGTAGGTGGGTGGGCAGACCATGGCCTGCTCTACCAGAGATCTATGCAGGGTCAGCTCTTCCGGCTCCAGGCTGTCATCCGCATCGGCGTAGTCCTCGCTGGAGGAGCTCCCTCGGTAGACTATTTCCTCTGCTTCTGTGGGTGTGACCTCTGGCTGAGGTGTGCTTCTGGAGAGGATCTGTGAGGCATGCTTGGCCCTCAGATTGTCCAGGAAGATGGCCAAAGGAGTGGGCCTAGAGACTGGTTCCTCCTCCTCTACCTCTCTCTTGAGGATTCTCTTATTCAGCGGGGAGTTAGTGGGGAAATCCAAGCCAGAGTTAAAGGATACGAGGGCTCCCAAAGCGGTCCCTCCTATCCTCTCTCTGGAGAGTTCTCCTCTAGCTCCCCCTGCTCCCTGCTTCCCTGAGTACATCCTGGCCCACCTCCTGGCGCTCTCCGCGCTTCCTCTCCTCACATAGTAACTGGCAGCGGGCAGGGACTGGCAGTGGTCCTGGCAGTGGTCCTGGCAATTCCTGGGGTAACTCTGGAAGTCTGGACACCTCAAGGAGTAGGCTGCCTCCGGCATTATCCCTGGCTCCATGGCCTCCTCTGGATAGTTTATTGTTTCCTGCTCGAGTTCCTGATGGAAGCCAACTGTGGCTTCCTCCGTTTTGGGTCTCCTTCCCCTGAGCCGAGCTCCACCCAAAGCCTTGACCAAACCGCGCAGGCCCTGAGCAGCGGCTGCCAAGGCTCCAGCTCCTCCAGCTCCTCCAGCTCCTCCAACTCCTCCAGCTCCTCCAGCTCCTCCAACTCCTCCCATCTCAGCTCTTCCTTGTTCAAAGTGCTGACCCGGACTGGGATAGGGTTGGTACCTCTGGCTGTCGTCCAGGCTGGGCGCCTGCATCGGCTGGCAGAGCTCCTGGCAGTGGTCACCATCCCGCCAAGGGATGTAGTGGTCCTCGGGGTAGTAGCATGCGTTGTGGTACTCCGGAGCCCGGTGTCTCTGCTCCGCTCGATCCTCGTCCCTGTCTTGGGGATGGTAGCGAGTCCGCGGCGGCGGCGAGCGTTGGGTACTGAGGGTGGTGCGGGCACGGCGGTGCTCCTGCTCCTCCCAGGGCAGGGTGTCCTTGAAGTAGGCCGGTCGGCGGCTGAAGAACTTCGGCCGCTTGCACTGGCAAGACTGGGCAGGCGGAGGCGGCGAGGGAGTGTCCTGGAGGTAGGGCTCCTCCATCATGACGGGTTCCGGTTCCGGTTCGGGGTAGTGATAGTACTGCTGCTCCTCCAAGGCCTCACACTCCTGTGGTGGTGACTCCACGCTGGCCACCGAGGGAGCCGGGGCGCAGGGACACTGCACGCTGTCGGTGTTGGAGCTGAGCGCCCGGATGGAGCAGCTGGAGTGCAGGGAGCGGCAGCTGCACTGGGCTCCCAGCAGCGCCGCCTCTCCCAGCTGCGTGTCCGTGTAGTAGCGACGTCCTGTCTCCAGTCCCGGCGGAGGTGGTGGCGGTGGTGGTGGTGCCATGGGCAGGACTGGCGGCTGCCACTGGATGGGGCTTCGCCGCATGGCCGATGTCAGGGGTGGCCTGCAGTGGCTCCACAGCCTCGTCTCCTGGCTGGCGTAGGCATCTGGGAGGACGCTCTCGTTGCTGGACAGATGGCGATGCCAGCACGGGGGATAGGAGGCCTGCGTCTGGAAGCTCTGCTCCTCCCATCTGCAGCGGGACACGGGCTGAGGACGGCGCGACCAGGAGGAGGCCAGCGATGTCTCCTTGGACCTGTTGGTGGCATCCGAGTAGGAGCTCGTCGAGAGCTGCCTGTGGCAATGGCTGTCATAGTTCCGGGTAGGCCTCCTTGGAGCTCGACTCCTCCTGGGCCTAGTGTCCTGCTCCTCCTCCTGCCAATGGCGACAGTCGGAGGCCTCGGACTGGCTGAAGCGGTTGCCGCTCGAGGAGCGCTCTCGGCGCGTTCTTCCCGAGGAACTGGAGCCGCAGGAGGGTGCCCGCTTCCGGCAGGGCTTCTTCCTGGCCACGGGACTCCTCCTGGGCGGTTGGTATGAGCACGGCCTCCGTTCCCGCTTCCTCTGCGGCGATGGGCTCCGTGAGGAGCACCTGGCGGTGGGGCTTCGCTTGGGTTCCTCTGGTTCCGGGGGGTCCTGCACCTGTGGCTGCTCCAGCGAGTGGATACTGGGCCACCGGCTGGCCACCTTCTCCGGTTCTGGAGGAGGAGGAACTATCTCTCCCGGCTGACTGCTGCTTGGAATCATCTCCTGCTCTTCATACTGGCAGCTGACGAAACCCAAGGAGCTGCTCTGGGGCATCCCCTGGCACTCTGTGTGGCTCTGGCTCCTCGCCTCAGGAATGTCGCTCTCCGCCTGGCAGATGGTCAGACTCCGAGTGCTGCTCTGCTCCTCGGGCACCACTGGCACCTGTGGCACCTGTGGCACCTCTGGCAGGGACTTGGCCTTCCGCGCCTGGTTCTCCTTCTTTCTCTTTACTACCCGGCGCCAACGCAGCTGGGGATTCTGGGATTTCACGGAAACGGGACATGGTGGGCATACCACCTTTGGGACCGGCTTCGGCTTGGGTTTCATCTTGGGCTTGGGCTTGGGTTTGGGTCTGGGTTTGGGTTTGGACTGCTCTCCTGGACTGGACTTGACCGGAGCTTGCTTCTGTTTGGTTTTGGGGGAAGCTGAGGTCTGGCGCTTTGGACGCTCTGGGCTGGGCCTCCTCCTGGCCACGCGGAGCATCAGCTGGTGGTAATCGTTGGCCACATACAAGGCCCGGGGTCGATAGCCACACTGGGCGTAGTCCGCCTCGGTGGAGGGCTTCCGTGGAATGGCCGCTGGCTTCCGTCGACTGGCCGCCGGCTTCTTGCTATGATGGGAGGCCTGCGGCTCAGGCACATCTCCTTGATCCTGATCTTCTTGATCTTGGACAGGTGGCTCCGCTTCCTGCGGCTGCCCACACTGGCAGTTGGGACTAGGCTCTACCCCGCCTGGTCCAATGGGGCATCCGCAGGTGCCAGACTCCGGCTCCTCCGGGGCCTGGGTGAAGCCCGCCAAGGTGCGCTCGCTCTCGGGCGTGCGGAAGATCAGGCTCTGGTCGCTGGGCCATATCTCCGGTGGGTTCCTGTTTCCCGCCTCCTCCCGGCTGCTGAGGACCTGTGGCTTCAACGTGGTGCTGCTGTCCTCCGTCCGCATCTCCCTGCCCCCCGCCAGATCCAGGTGCTGCTCCAGTTTCTGCCACAGGCCAGGCACTGGCTGCGTGGATGTCTGGCCCATCTCCGGCAGCTGTCGCCGCTTCCGCTTCTCCCTCTGCTTGTTGAGCTGCATCTGGGCGTACTTCTCCCGGTTGGGATGAGTGTTGGCGCTGAGGTTGTACAGGAGATGGCGCTTGCAGAGGCCGGTGAAGCCACCTAGGAGGCCCTTCGGCCGGCTCGGGGTATGGACCGCACTGCAGCCGGGGAACATGTCGCCCAGGGGAGGTGCCGGAGCCGGAGGAGGAGGTGTCCGAACCGCCGTGGCAGAGGCGCAGAAGCCGGCCGTCCTGTACTGCGTGGAGGGTGATCCGCGGAAGCAGTCCCGCAAGGAGCGGCGCTTCTTGGTGGGCTTGGGAGGCGGTGGCCTGGACTCCCTGCTCACCTGCTGCTCCTGCTGCTGCCGCTCCTGCTGCTGCTGCCGTTCCTGCTCCTGCTGCCGTTCCTGCTCCTGCTGCTGCCACTCCTGCTGCTGCTGCCTCTCCTGATCCTGCTGCTGCCGCTCCTGCTCCTGGTGCTGCCTCCCCTGCTCCTCTTGGCTGGCTCTGCGCCACTGCTGCTGCTGCCTCTCCTCCGCCTGGCTTTTCCTGCTCTGCCGCCGCTCATGCTGATCCTGCCTCTCCTCCGCCTGGCTTTTCCTGCTCTGCCGCCGCTCCTGCTGATCCTGCCGCTCCTCCTCCTGGTTTTGCCTGCTCTGCCGCCGCTCCTGCTGCTCCTGCCGCTGCTCCTCTCCCCGCTGGCCAGTGGGGACACAGGAGCAGCAGCTGCAGGCCGCAGACTGCGTCTGGGACTCCTCGTGCTTCCTGCCCGCTGGACAGGAGTCGTTGTTGCAAGGAGGCTTCCTTGGCTTCTGCTGGCTCTTGGTTTGCTCCTGGGATGCTGAGTTTCGGCGCCTTTCCTGGCTCTTGGTTTGCTCCTTGGATGCTGAGCTTCGGCGCCTCTCCTGCTTATTCTGCTGCCTCTCTTGGTTCTCCTGGTCACTGTCCTGGTCCTGGTCCTTCTCCTGCTGCCGCTCCCTCTCCTGGTTCTTCTCCTGGTACCTCTCCTCCTCCTTCTCCTTCTCCTTCTTCCTGTCCCTCTGCTGCTGCCTCTGCTGCTGCTTCTGCTGCTGCTGCCTCTGCTGCTGCTTCTGCTGCCTCTGCTGCCGCTCCTCCTCATCCCTCTTGGCCTTCTCCTGGCGCCTCTCCTCGCCTCTCCGATTGAGACCCGGCAGCCGGCAGGGACAGACCACGGCGGTGGCCACCGCATCGTCGCCCAGGAAGTGCTGCTCCTGGCAGGCGGACACGGGCTGCTCCTCGCACGGACAGCACTCCGCCGTCTCGCCCCAGTGGTGCATCGAGATCCCGTACAGCGGGCAGAGCTCGCTCATGGCCGCCTCGTAGGTGGCCAGGATGTGGAAGAACTCCGGCGATATCCGGCGGAAGTGCGCCGGATCCAGCCGACGCTGTGGCGCCTGGCGTAGGTCGTACTTCCGGCGCAGGCAGGGCAGTACCGGCTCCGTCCTTCGCGCCGAGAGGGAGTGACCCCCGCAGCTGCTGGAGGCCGCGGCACGTCCTGGCTTCAGGCAGGAGCAGCTACGTCTCTGGGCCGTCTCCCAGGGCAGCTTCTTCGGCCGGAGGAGGCTCTTGCTGCGCCTTTCCTCCGTCGTCGTCGCCGGGTCGCTGTTCAGGAAGAAGGGATTCCGCGACTTGGGCTCCGTGAGGGGCAGGCACTCGGAAACCACCTTGCCGCCTGGCTCCTCGCCAGCTGATGCTCCTTGTGCCGCATCCGGGCAGCCGCAGAGGGGCTTGCAGCTCTTGCGGGGTTGGGGAGGAAGGCGACGCCGCTCCTGGCTCCGCTTCTCCTCGGGGCAGAAGCACTGCCAATCCTCGCCATCAACTTGGTGGGCCAAACCCTTGCTGAGGGCGGCCAGCTCCTCGGCGGAGAGCTTGTCCAGGAGGACCTTCTGCTTGCGAAACCAATTGGTGGCCAGGTCCGGCACCAGCAGGCGCTCCTGCTTCCGCCGGGCAGAGCCGCCGTTCAGCAGCTGCTCGAAGAGGGAGCAGCGTGAAGTCTTCTCCTCCAGCTTTGACGATGACGACGACGACGCCGGCGGCGGAGGCGGCGGGGGCGGGGGGAAGCTGTTCATGCCCTTGACCAGGAAGCGGTCGAGAGGGCCGGCGGACCGAGTGCAGCCGCCGGTCTCCAGCAGATGGGCCAGGTACTGGCGCATGGCTCGCTCCGGTCCCAGGTCACTGGGTTCCATTTCGAGCCTTTATCTTAGGTTTTTTTTTTGGGGGTTTTCTGGAAGGGATTTGGGGTTCTTCGAGTTGGCTACCGAAAAATTTAGAGTTATTTCCAGGGAATAACTGAGTTGTGTCGAGATCTGTGGGTTTAACAACAAACACAAGAACAGAGTGAGCTTTAAATTTAATTTAGTTACTTAAATTCAGTTATTTATTCAAATATAGTAATAATTAATTAATTCTCCACAGGATCGTCTCGGCCATCCAGGCCTCGTTCTCCTTCCTGGTCGGCCTCATCGTCTGCAAGTCTACCTGCACCAAGTCCTTCGTGTACGCCTCGCACTTCCTCATGGAGGCCTACGGATGGTTCGGCACCGCCTACTTCATGTACGACATCTGGTCCATGTACAAGGTGCACACCCAGAAGATAGCCGACAAGCTGCACCTGCTGCGCATCACCAAGGGACAGGGATCGAGGTCGGGAGCGGCTTTGGCCAATGGCCATGCCAACGGCAAGTTTGCCACTGCCACTGGCGGTGGCAATAACAACGGCAGCACTCCAGGAACTCCCCACGAGATCTGCGACTACGACGGGGCCTGTGTGCAGATACCCAAGGACGGGCGCTGGGACTTCCTCAAGTACGTGCTCACCCACCCGGTCATGATGATCCACCACGTCTTTATAGGCACCTTTGGCCTGCTGGTAGTGACGGTGAGTACCAAGTTCTATATCCTCCAGCTCTACATTGTTATTAATCTGGTTTCGTTTCCAGTACATACGCGGTGGTGGACACTGCATCTACAGCTACATGTTCATGATGGAGTTCTCCACGCCCTTTGTCTCGCTGCGGAGCATCCTGAGCACCATGCGGCTGAAGGAGTCCCGCGTCTACATCGCCAACGGGCTGCTCATGCTGGCCACCTTCTTTGTGTGCCGCGTCTGCATGTGGCCCTATGTGATGTGGCGCTACAGCCTGGCCATTGAGGCCGCCTCCCTGTGGACGGCCATGTGCGGCCTGCCCCGTGGCTGCCTGGTCAGCATCGCCATCCTGTTCTTGCCGCAGCTCTACTGGTTCTACCTAATGGTTCTGGGAGCCCTCAAGGTGAGCCATCCCAGCTTTATCTCCCTCTGTTTCGTGTATAATGGCTCTCTCTCTCTATTCGCAGGTCTTCCTGCCTAAGAAGCCGCGGCCGCCCAACGCCGCCGTCGCCGCCCCCCTTCCAGCCGCGTTGAACACGGCCCCACCGCCGCCCACCGCCCTCATAAATGGCAAAAACTAGTGCAAAGATGTCACTAGCTTTTGTTTGTTTATAATATCCGATGTATTTATTTCGAGTTCCAGCCGCCGCTCCAATTTTTGCGGAGCTCTTGCTTATTGTTTATACATTTTTAACAAATAATTATACAACCGCCACCACATATACCCGACGCAAATCGAGCCCGGAATCGTATATAGCATATACGATATATATAGTCGGACCCAGACGGAGACCCAGACGGAGACAGAGACCCAGACAAAGACAGAGACCGAACCTGGGACAGGTGTTTAGTTTGTAAAAGACATTAAATACTACTAAAAAAGAGGAAAGCATAACTAAAAGAACAAAGCCTAACTATAGAATCAACTAAACCAAATGCAGATTGCAGATTGCAGTTGAAGCGAATAAACTATGTACGTTGCTTACTTTTGGGAAGCACAAACAAGACCCCTATAACCGCCTAAACGAATCAATGTTGCATTCACTTCTAAGCGCTAATCCCTAGCTTACGTTAAACCCAAGCAGATCTGTTACAAATTGTGAATAGCGAGAGGATTATTAGCCGATGGGAGGAGCTCTGTATTAGCCAGGCTCTCGGATCGGATCCAGAGTGTACCTATTAACTCTAACTGTTGAGATTGTGAAACTAAGCAAAGGGGCCGACACTGAGTGTGTATAGTGATTAGAGAAGATTATATAGATAATATTATATATGTATAAGGGGGCCGTAAAAGCTAGATTGCTTTCTTTCCCACAAAATACACACAGAGAGTGGTTATAAACACTGTAATATTGTTTTAAACGTAACTAAATGCTTCCCTCTAATTTCATTGATAGATCTATGGTTTTTCCAGAGAATAACCCCTAGAACTCTTCCCAGATAGACCAGAGCTATCCAGAAGCCTTTATTACGGTCCCCAAATGGTATATGAATGTATTGTAGAATGAGATACTATTATCGGTGGCTTTTATTAACGAACTAACCATGGTTTATTTGTGAACTGTATGTGAAACTAGCACAAAATCAAATTTTAATTGAGCTTACAAGATTGTGTAATTATATATGTAGTTAACTATTTATATGTAATAATATTAATAACATGGCGCAACGATGTTTGTTAGGAGGATGGATGGCTTTGTAGGCTTATTGCCAGCCGCACGGAAGGCAGTCGCAACCCAGGCAGTGGGGCGGACGACGGGCAGCGCCAGCATCTACCTGGATGCTTAGTTATGTGTATTTACAACTTAACCACTTACATACCAAGCCTAGATACATATATGTATACCTGCATACACACAACCAACACACACAATATTATATTTAGATGTATGCCAGCGAGCGCATGTATTTTGAACTAAATGTATGTATGTAGCCGAGGAGCAGTGCGTGAGGATGAGTGTATTTTTGAGAGGTGAACGGCCACCAGCGCCGCCGAATGGTCGAAATAAAGTTGCTACAGAGTTCCACATCAACTCTCTCTCTCTCTGCTTGATGGTCAGCAATGGGAAATGGGCAGGGAGATCATCACAAGGTGGCCCGCTTGCTGCTGGGCAGGCCCTCGCCTTCGTCATCGCTGCAGTCTGCCCGCCGCCGCTTCTTCTGGTGCTCCTCCACCAGCTCCGAGGTGCGAATCTTGTTGCCCGTCATTTGCAGCCAGTCGATGTACTGAAAGAAAGGGGGTTTAGGCTTGAAGCTCCAAATATACGCATGGAGTAGTCTCTCTTACCTGGCTGTTGGTGCGCACTCCCGCCTCGTGCAGCTTGGCCTCGATGTTGTCCAGGCGCTGATCCGACTTGGCGGTCTGGCCATCGCTCTTGGATATGTCAAGCAGGTGGCGCACGCGCTGTCGCATCGTCTCGAAAATAATGCGTCCGATGACATGGTTCCGATCGTAGGGCGTCAGGTAGCGGCCAAACTCGTAGAAGTACGGATGCAGCCGGCCGAGCTCTATGTGCGTGGTCTCCGCCTCGCAGACGGCCTTGTGCACATTCCGGTAGATCTCCGGCACGGACACGGTGAAGTAGGCATTGTTCACCTTCAGCTCCTTGATGTACCAGAGCGGCAGGTTGATTGTCCGTCCCGCCTCCAAGTCATCCGACTCGGCGCCGGCGTCCAGGAAACCTGCAATGCAAGCACACTCTTGTTTACCGCTAGCGGCTGGCTGGACCAATCCTGCTTACCCATCCGCTGCAGCTTGGTGTTGACCCGGCACTCCACCTTCTCCTGGGTCACGTATATGTCCTCGATGGAGTAATAATTAGGGAAGTAGTTCATGCCGGCGGCTTTTACTTTTTGGTTGTAAACAAAATATTTGCGCGGTATGGTCCAGGGATGCGGCAAGGGTCCAGGGATGGGATACAGTACAACGTACAGTACTTTTTAAGGACTTAGGTATTTTCGAATTTACAGAATTACAGGTTTTTCTGAAATCAATTAATGCTTAAAATTTCTTTCTTGAACTTAAGAGGTGTGTAAAATATTTACATTTCCTGTAGGAATATCACTGAAAATATTCTAGGGATTTGTACAAATAAATGCATTTAATTGGTATATTTACTGGTATCTCTAGAAAATGAAGTTGGTATAAAAAGTATCTTTGTATCCGGCAAATGGTAATTTCCACCTACTTTGCCCCGGTCACACTAATAGTTTGTTTCGCCTAAAACCCGAACGTCGCGGCGTGCGGACAATTTTTTTCTGTTTTGCCAATGCAACACCAGTGAAGAGCAACAACAAGCACTATTCGATTAGCGGCGGCCCAGCGTATAAAAAAGTGAAATTGCCTTTTGCGGCAGAGTTGGCCAAAAATTGAAAATCCAAAAAAAATAAAGAGAAGAGAAGAAAACAACAACAAATTAAGTACACACGGCAACGGCTAACAGTCGTCGCTGTGTTTGTGTGCGTCCGCGGTTGTTTTGACAGTGTGCGTGCGTGTGTAGTTGTTGCGCCAAAAAGTTCCAATCGGAATTCTGGCCAGCGAAAGAGGAACAGCTGCTGGCCGCAACAACAACAACAACAAGCTAGAGAGCAAAAAGCGACAGCAATAGCAACAGAAACCAGTGACAACAACAAAACGCGGCCAAGAACTTTTATAGCTGCCGAAAAATGGGCGACTTCGATCTGAACGTAGATAGTTTGATACAGCGGCTGCTGGAAAGTAAGTAAACCAACCGACCTCTGCATTCCCTTTGGTTTCTCCATCTGCCTTATTCCCCACCTTCTTTTTTGATTTATAACCTAGTTTATCAGTGTGTTCCCTGTGTGTGTGTGTATGAGTGTGTTTGTGTGAGCGGGAGAGTGCTTCTCTTCTTTTGGGGAAAAAAAAAAGAAAATAACAGCGATTGCATTTTCTAATTATTGCACATTGTTCGCTTAAATTGCACCCTGCCGCCAATCCCGGCGCCCCAGCCTCTGCCTTTGCCACGGCCTCCGATGCCCTGACCATTTGAATTTGACTCTTGAATCAATTAATTTTAATTGATTTTCATTGCTCGCTCCTCTTGCGATTCAAAAACAACAATAACAACAACGCAGTAGCAGCCGCAACAACATCTGCGCTTTACATTCCCTTTACATAACGGTAACAGAACGCCAGAGCGCCGGAGCAAGATCGCTCGCTGTTAGTCGGCGGCGGCGATCTCTCAATGATATTTTGGTTTATTACAAATCAAGCAAGCAGTTCTAATGACGTCATCAGCGTTGGCCTGATAATGCCAAGTGTGCGTTGGGTGAATCAAGCAAGTTGCATTAGTGCGACAAGGAGAGCCGAGAATCCGAGTCACATGAGTGCGATAAGGAGCGAAGAAGGCGCGAGAAAGCGGGGGAGAACCCGACGAAAACGTAGAGTGTCACGTGACCATTGCTATTGAGAAATTCAGGAAGTGCAGTAGATATCGGTAAGAAGCTCTTGAAATTACAGAACTATCGAAAGAGCGTAACGAATAATAAGAATAATAAGATCTCAAAAATGTTATCCTTATCTTATATTTATTTATAATATATATTCTTGCTAAATATCAACATTTTAGTATAACTAATTTTTAGAACTTAATGCACAAAAAGGGCAATTTTCAGTATTTACCAGAGTAATTTGAAGGCGATATCTACTGTAGGGGGCTTAGCACTGTGTGTGGGGGTAGCAGGGGTTGTGTCGTCGGCATCGCCATCATGCAACCTTTCTGGAAAGCGTAAAAGCGCTAAATAGTTTACATTTTTTGTCCCCCTCTTCTCCATCCATCATCTCCGAGGGTTACCCTAAGCCGCTTAGCGCCTGTCTCGTTTTGCAAGTGTCAGCCAATGTCGAAGATGGTAGCGAGGGATCGAGCTTGGCTTGGACTCGGACTTGGGGCTTGGGGCTTGGGGCTTCGACGGGGAAATTGCATTTGAACATTGCGCTTTTCGGTTTTTGTCCATTTCCGCAATGAGTTTCTTTTTTATCCCCCCGCCCCCACCCCTCAATGGTTTCGCCATGAGATGACACGACCCAACTACAGTGGTCACTACAAAAGGTGGTAAATCACAGCCCTTGAGAAAGGAAGTTGGGAAAAGAATTTAATAGAAATAAAGGATAACTAAACTATCTATTTAGTTAAAAAAAAAGTGTAAGAAAAATATAGGTATCAGGTTCGGAAATATCTCTTATGTTGATTTAAAGTGCAAACATCAATAAAATCTCAATTACGATCCTCAGAAATATATTGAATAAATATATATCCTAAGATCAAGGTATTCTTACTACTTGGTAGTTATGTTAAATGGTTTAAATCCTTGAAAGAAACCTTTACAACTTGAATTTGCTTTGGAAAACCCAACCCAAATCGCTTTAGCGTGAGATCACTGTGCGCTCACCACTCGCAGGATGACAAATGGTATGAGAGCAATCGCAAAACAGACAGATTGGGCGAGCCAGCGGTGGTGGACCCACCATTACTCAAGGTCATCGAGTGGGCTAGGTCGTGGCACTAGAGCCGAGCCGCCTGAAGCCGCCCGGTCCCGTCTCTGGCCCACAAAAATGTCATTAATTTTGATCTGCGTGGCGTCATCAGCAGCGGCAGAAAAATTTCATTTGTCAAATTGCAAATTGAAATTGAATTTTTAGGGCTCTTTGCCGGCTGTCCGTGGCCTCCTAGCTTTTCCCTTGAATTTTCCGGCACGAAAATGGAAACTGGAAGTTTGCAAGTGCCAAAAGCACTCCCGCACTCCCGCTCTCTCTCTCGCTTCTCCCTTGGTGTGTGCGTTTTTTCTCCCGTTTTTTAAGTTCAAGCCAACACCCCAACACTTCCCAGAATTCCCCCGATTCCGACTCCGACCCGACCCCGCCCCGTTATGAATTTATCTATATATATATATGTATATATGCCTATGTATCCACCAAAAAGATTTCAAAAAACAAAAAGAGGCCGAAGAGCACGCCCAGAAGCTGCTCATCGCTCAACAATTGGCCGCTGCCGGGGGAGCGGCCGCCGCTGTGGCCGCCGCCTCGGCTGCTGCCGCTGCGGCCGCGGTAACCGCCTCGTCGCCCACAGCCTCCAGCAGTTGCTCGGCGGCGGCGGGGGCCATGTCCGGCTCTGGCTCTGGCTCCATTTCGGGCCCTGGCTCCGGCTCCGGCTCTGGATCGGGGTATGGGTACGATCCGCTGGACGAGCTCACCGAACAGCAGCGACGCCTGCTGCAACAGTACTCGATATCGCCGCCCAGCGAGACTATGATATCGGCCGACGGCGACCAGATAACGGTCCATCATCCGCGCGAGGAGCCCAAGAAATCGCGATTGAAACTGCGCGACTTTTTCGTCGCCGAGTTTGGTATTACCACCTAAAATAACCCTGATTACTGTTGATGTTTGATGATCATCCATCGTCAGTCATCATCATCATCCATCCACTGCTCAGCTCTCCACTCCAAAGCCACGTGCTATAAGCCACACAGCAGGGACTCGTATCCCCCTAGCCACCAGTCACAAGCCAGTCACTACCTCCAGCCACTACCCCCCATGTTACACACACCCCCCCACTAGGACCATCCGTCATATCCTGAGTAGCGTGCTGACATCGGCTTCGTTCCCCTCCTACCTTTACGCCAGCAAGGCGCCCCTCCCCTACCCCCACCGCAATCGCAGCACTTAAGGCTAGCTCGTCCTACCTCCTCCCTCCTCCCTCCGCCTGTCGCACGGCTAAGCGAGCTTGGAGATCACACGGCCAATAGGCGACACATATCCACTCAATCAGCCTCTCCCCCCGCAAACACTGCAGGCCGCCCAGATAGCACCTGAGTTGGTCCTTCTCACTCACCTAGCCAGGTGCCAATTTCATAGATATTGTCAATCTTATTATCCCTTGTGAAATTTGTCGGGAACTATATACTTACATACGATCAAAGCTAACGAGTAGCTTGGGAATTATAAGGGTTTATTGGGGATTATATATCCGTTCATATGAAATTCTTAGGAAAATTCAGTATATTTTATCTTAATGACTAATAAACTTGTTAGTGTTCCAGACCTATTATTTAGAATATTCCTACAAACGTGGAAAGCTAACAAATAGCTTGGGAATTATAAGGGCTTCTTGGGGATTATATATCCGTTCATATGAAATTCGTAGGAAAATCCAGTATATTTTAATTTAATAACCTAATAACTTATGAACTTGCTTGTGTTCCAGACCTATTATTTAGAATATTCCTACAAGCGTGGAAAGCTAACAAATAGCTTGGGAATTATAAGGGGTTCTTGGGGATTATATATCAGTATATGCAGTATATTTTAACTTAATAACTAATAAACTTGTTCTATATATTTTGAACATTCCTACAACCGTTGAAAGCTAACAAATAGCTTGGGAATTATAAGGGGACTATATATCCGTTCATATGATATTCTCAGGAAAAGGCAGTATATTTTAACTTAATAACCTAATAACTAATAAACTTGCTTGTGTTCCAAACCTATATATATATTTAGAATATTCCTACAAACGTTGAAAGCAAAGAAATAGCTTGGAAATTCTTGGGTTTCATTGTGCAATCTTTTTGAACTAAAAACAAAAGAACTCGCCCCAGTTATGAATCGTTCTAGGTAATTGTAATACCAGGAGATAAGATAAACAAATGAATAGATAGAGAAACATGAATGCAATGCAACTGATATAATTTCAACATAATTTAGGAATCCAAGCTGATTAGTTCTTGCTTTAACCCCTGGTAATTGCCAACTGACCGATTGATAGACCGAAGCTATAATAAGTTGTAAGTGATAAGGCACCGGCAGCACCCTAACTCAGACCTTTGTTTATGCCGCTTTACCATCCTCTTCACCCAGAAAATAATAAATAATAATTATTAATAAAAACCCATTGAATGGGGACGGAGAACTTGAAGTTATTTATGATTTGGTGTGCGATTACTGTTTACTTTTGCCGGAACTGCAATCGCAATCGCAACCCAATGTCAGTGCCGACGCTTGACCAGCACCGCCTGCCCCGTTTAGGTATCTATATCGTACATCCTACTGTTCATATGTGTCTCTCTGTCTCTGTGTATGTGTATATATATTTGAGTGTTATGCAATCAATCCCCCGCCCCAGTAACAGCCACAGCCCGAATTGCTTTCATCTAATTGTTTTCACACGACGCCAAATCCGCAATCGTCAAATGTAATGCGAAACAAATTATATAAATCGGGCGAAAGAGGAGAGGATGGCACAAAAGGGTTGCGAAAAATTGGGTTGGAAAAGCCACCGGGAAATGGAAATGGAAATGGGGAATGGTGGGGAATGGTGGGGAATGGTGTGCTCTCCAAAAAGGAAATCTCTCTTTCTCTCTGCTCTATGGTGGAATTGCGACACGCGACATCACGAACCACTGCAGCTCTTCTGGGTGATAAACAATAATCATAAAGTATACAAAAATTGATTGGCGTTGAGTGCGCAAATAGTATAAATAAAACAATGGCGCGGGTCGGTTCGGGTCGAAAGAAATATTTACCGCTGACATGAAAAGCGGAAACATTGCGGGCTTGCGCCCCATGTGTTTGCGCAAACAAGTTCATTCACGTGACCCGATGCCCAATCAGCTGCAGTGCCAAGCCAAGCCCGGCCCGGCCCGCCGAAGGTTACCACCGTCACCATCATCATCCCCATCCCCATCCCCATCCCCATCCCCATCCCCATCCCCATCACCATCACCATCACCATCAGCGATTACCATTAGCATTACCATAACCATGGCCATGTTATTTGCCCAACGAACTCGGCGAACCCAACGACCCAATGGCATGCTTACAGTGCCAAGTCCGGGATTTGGTGTACTCTCCACTCTCCACTCCCCCTAGGTAATCAAGTGTGTGCTAGCCAGAGCTAAGCTAAGAAATACTCTCCACTCAATGGTAACACAGAAAATATCTTTCCGAACCATTCCTTGTCCCCAAAGGTTACTAAGATCTCTGCAAGTCTTGCTTTTCCTGGGAATATATCTTGATATTAACAAGATAGAAAGCCAAATAATTAATATAAATTTTAAAATGACTTCTGGCTTATTTCCCGTACAAAACTGGCCCAAACCTTAGGCCTAAACCCCATTTACAAAGCAACAAGTCACCTGCAAGACCTGGCAATTACTACGCCAGCAGCCTTAACCCCAAGCGAACTGAAGGGGAAGCCTTAACCCCAGAGACCAAAGAGTAAATGTTATCCCCCTTTTACACTCCGCACGGGGTTATTGATTGGCCCCCTTCTGTGTTTTTTGTAGCCATTTTTCTCCATTTTGCATGTGTGTAGTGCCTTGGCGGAGAGAGTGTGCCAAGGCTCCAAACACCCCCCCTGGAAAAGTCAGAGTCGAGCAATCCTTGTCCCAGTGACAGGCGTCGTGTGATGGCCTCTCCAAGGGTTCCGTTCCGTGCCTTGACAAATATCCTTCGTTATTTTGATGCATTTCTAATGTTTGTATAATATTTGTATAATTGAGTTGGCTGACTCCGCTCGACTCCTGTCTCGTGTGTCGTCGATGTCGCCAAAAGTCCTTTCCACTGTTGTCGCATGTCAGGACTGTCATCGCTCTTGACGTTGTGTGATTACACACCCTGCAATATCACGTTTGCCGACGGTGCATTGAGTTTCCCTGACAACTTGCGTAGAAAGTGTCTAGAACGTGGGATGTGAGCCGTGGACTTGAACGTGAGCATTACTCATACGACACGTTGGCCAGATTGTGCATTAGATGTGACTAAAAAGGACTGCCAACTAAAGATGAACTATATTTTATACATGTAGTATCTGGCATAACTCCTGGATATGGCTATTTTTCAATAAGTCCTATACTTGAGGTTCAGAAATGACCTAAAATAGGGCTTTCTGCCTCATGGACTTGAGCTTGAGCATTACTCATACGACCCGTTGGCCAGATTGTGCATCAAATGTGACTAAAGCGGACTGTCAACTACATTTTATGCATGTAATATCTGGCATAACTCCTGGAAATGGCTATTTTTCAGTAAGTCATATACTTGAGGTTAAGAAATGACCTAAAATAGGGTTTTGAGTATTACTCATACGACCCGTTGGCCAGATTGTGCATCAAATGTGACTCAAAAGGACTGTCAACTAAGGATAAACTATATTTTATACATGTAGTATCTGGCATAGCTCCTGGACATGTCTATTTTTCAGTAAGTCCTATATTTGAGGTTCAGAAATGACCTAAAATAGGGTTTTCTGCCCCATGGACTTGAGCTTGAGTATTACTCATACGACCCGTTGGCCAGATTGTGCATCAAATATAACTAAAAAGGACTGTCAACTAAAGATAAACTACATTTTATACATATGGTATCTGGCATAACTCCTGGACATGTCTATTTTTCATTAAGTCATATCTTCAGCCTCAAAAATCATATATATTAGATCGATTTATTAAGATATAAGGCTCCTTGTGGATTATTTACTCTCTTGACGTCTCTGTCCAAGCAAAAGCCGGGGTATCCAATTATCGGTAGCCTTTTTCATTGCCCACTGAGAGCAGGCCAGGCATCTCTCCTCAAGTTTGTTTTCTTACAGCGCGACGCTGATTGAAAATAGAATTTGAATGTCATAACCTTCACTTGAGTCAATCAGCGAGGAGGCATAATAATAATAACAAGAAAGAAGCCGATGCCGCTGAGGAAGTGCAGGAGGAGAGGAAGGAGGGACTAGCTATGGGTATAATGACCCAGCGATAACTGGCATTGCGTGCTGTCAGCCATAGGTAGGTACTGGGCTTAGAGGGATTGGCCAGATTGGATGGTACTGGGATTGGCTTGGATTGGATTATGGTCTGGTCTCCTGGCTAATGCCTTCGTTTCCATTTAAGTGCTTTTTGATTAGCTTTTACTAGGCGGCTTTTCGGTGAGGGAGCTTCCATTGACAGAGTGAGTAATGAGAGTCGCTTCAACTACAATAGAGATATATAGTTGCATAATCTCCAGTATCTGCTGGTCTTTATTTACTTGAACTCCTGTTCAAATGTAACAACAAGTTATGTTATCCTTTATATTTCTAGAAAATATTTATACACCTCAAAGTGTGTGCCTCATTAGACCGTTTTAAGCTTGCGTTAATTAGCTGTGTACATTTACCTGTAATTTACTGAAAATGGTCTTATAAATACAGCTTTGTCTATAAACAAACGAGAGTAAACACTTCATTTATTATCGGCCTGCTAAAAACTGGATTATCATCTGACGAACTCTATGAATTTCTATTCAAATTCTTGGCAATTGCGGGGTCTTTCGCCCCCGTCTCTCGCCTGCCGCCTAATTATGTTAACCGCTAGTCCAGTCGAGGGCCATAAAGCCCGGCCAGAAACCGAGGGAAAAGCCACCGAAACAGAGATCCACAAACAAACAAACAAATAAACAAAAGCAAGTGCGCTTGCATCCATAATTGCACATAACTAGAATTAGAGGAGGGGGGAGGTGATGACATCAAAAGTTTGTTCATTAAATACAAAAAAGATACAAAAAAAGATACAAAAAGCGCAGAAAAAAGAAGAACAGAACGCTCTCTTCATGCATGCTTAAGCACAGTGAACCCAAAAAGCCCAAAGCCGAAGCGGACGTGAGCAGAGTCAATACACTGCGGGAAAAGCTTTAAATTCCACTTGGTTTGTGTTTGTAAAATATATCAGAGTCTCTAAAAAACATTTCATTTGAAGGCATTCATGGGTAAAAAGAGAGCTCTGCTTAAGAGTTTACAAAATATCACTTATAATATAATATCATTTCGAGAGGTTTCACATCTCTAAAAATTGTTTTGTTAGCGATTTCTGTATTTTAAAAACTAAATACAGAAATTACAAATTTAATAGCAGAAAAAGATCGTTTATAGTGAACAAAAAAGAGCAATAAAGGAACTCTCTGCTACAGAGACTACAAAACTCTTAATTTAGAGAGATTTAAAATCTCGAAGGCTTTCTTTATGAACTTTTCTTTGTATGGGGCTTAGAATTAAATGCATTAAAAGTTTATTTATAATGAAAAAAAAAGAACAAAGAGTTTTTTCACAAAGATTAAAAAATTTGGTATGAAACCTCCTCATTTCGAGAGATTTAAAATCTCGAAAGCTTTCTTAATTGACATTTTTTGTATGGGGCTTAGAATTAAATGCAGTAAAGTTAATTTATAATGAAAACAAAAGAGCAATAGATTTTTGCACAGAGATAACAAATTGTGGTATGAAAACTCCTCATTTTGTGAGATTTCAAATCTCTAAATCTCTTTTTTATGGGCGATCTCGGTATTTGTTTAAAAATGAAAGGAAAGAAAATATTATTCAAAGTACTTGGCATTAAACTTGATTTTTGATAGGACATAAAATACAGAAACCTCTAGAGATTTCAGAAGAGTTTTTTAGTGTTTTTGTTTTGTTTTTGTGTTTGTGTTTTTGTGTCTTTAGTTTTTTCCAGTGTCTAGTGCAAAGCAGCGGCAGTTACTTACTGGTTACAGTTAATACAACAACTGCAAGTGTTTTAATTATGGTTTCTCCGCACTCTCTCTCTCCGCCGCTATCTCTGCGCTCGGCTATCTCTTTTCTATTTTTATTTTTTTCTATGCGAGCAAGCATGTATGGCGAGCGTTATATGATATGCCACTATAATTCTCACCCAGGGTCCAAAGCCACTCACACGCCCACCTGCTCGCCTGCCCACCTGCCCACCTGCCCATCCAGTCAGCCCACCGCCCACCTGGCTGGCAGCGCCCACGTTTTGTCACATTGCGTGCACTTGGCAAATAAAAAGCGGGCGACAAAAAAGCGGAATGGGAAAAGGAAGGCCCAGGAGCTGAGCTGAGTTGGCTCGAACTGGGAGGGACTGGGAGGGGCAGAGGTAGGAATTGCCGGTGGCGCAAAAATGTTTGCAGCTAATGACACGTATGAGGGGGTGTCCTCACGTGTCCGCGCGCGTGTGTGTGTGTGTGGGTCCTGGCCAAAAGGATACTTGAGGGCTTAACGGGATACTCGAGCAAAATTTTGAAGGTCACCACCATCACCACCACCATCACCACCGGCGAGCGCTGATAGAACCCCTGACCATTTGACCCACAAAAAACACGACAAAAAATTTGTAATTTCTCGTTTACTTTCCAGCGAGCGAAACACACCCAAGACACACACTCGCACACTCGCACACTCGCAGCTTAATAATACATTTGACCTTTTGGCACGGTTCTTGCCCGTTTCTCTTCTTCATTTCTGCTCTCCACTCTCCACTCTCCTTACCTTGTTTAGCGGTGTAACTTGTTTTTATAGTTCGGTCAACTCGCTTGTCGGAGTTGTAAATGGTCGTTGCACGCCTCCGGGGGGGTGGAAGGGTACTGGCCGGGTGATCCTGGGCCTCGTAATGGCTCCAAATGATTGGGCCTGGCCTGGACTGGGCGGGTGTGTGATGGCATAATTTTGACTCGGCGATTTATTGCGAAATATTTATATGGAAATTTAGAAGAAAGCTAAGAATATAACGAAATTGTTGAGCTTTCCAGAGGGATTTTAATTATGGGTAGTTATTAAAAATAATTATGTATATATATCAAGTGTTTACTAATTTTTTTAAATATATATATATGTTATATTATATTTACTAAAATATATTACATATATTTATATTATATTATATTTAACAATATATTAGTAAACACTTGATATAAATATATATCATATATAACTTGCAAAGTTTGTTCTTGGAGGCTACTATAATTTGTTATGGTTTTTTAAACAGAGAAACTAAAGGTTCAAACAGTGTCCCTTTAGGTCTATTATGGTGTATTATGGTGCAGCATTCCGTGAGGTTCAGCTGGAGTAGCTGGGCCCTCCTCTAGCTGTCTGTAGTAGGTTTTTCTTGATTAGTTCTTATCTGGTATTTGTAGTTATTTTATAGATTTATAATATATATAAATATTAATATTATTATTTATGCTCTATAATATTTTATTTATTTTATTTATTCTCTATAATAATTTCGTAATATGTTTATTAGTTATATTATAGATTTATTCCCTATATATATATTCATATATTCTATGAAAATTATACACTTTAAAAGTATATCCTTTGGCAATTTAATCGTTTTGGGGTCCATTCCCGAGAATTGATGAGTTTCCTGTCAGCTCCTCCCCTCTCCTCTTGTCTGTCGGCTCCGTTCCCGATTTTATTTTTCATTTTTCATTTCTCTTTTTTTTTTTTTTTAAATGTGTGTGAAGTTCAGAGCAATTAGGGTTTCATGCCATTCAGGTGTTTCAGCTGTTCCAGCTGTGTGTGGGTGCTTTCGCACCTTGCAACATGGACAACAAAGCCAACAACAACACACATTTTTCGCCAACGCCAACGCCAACGCAGTTAACGCCCCTCGAGTCTTTGACGTCACGCGGCAAGTGAGTGTGTGTGTGTGGGTGTCTCACATGATTTATGGTGCAGGCACGCACACACTCGCACAGGGGGCACTTGCACCATACAATTGTCGTGACGTGTAATGTTAGTTGGGGTTTCTTTTAGGTTTTTTTAAGTTTACAATTTGTTTTAAAATTCCCTACTAAAGTGTTTTTAAACAGCGTTTACTTTAAGCCTGGAAAGTGCTGGAAATAATGCAAACTTAGCTTCAATGTGGGCGTTCATTTGACCTTTTTTATGGGGACTTTGGTTTCAAGAGCTGCAAAGTCCCCACCTCACTTCTTGGCCACGCTGCTCGGTAGTTTTAATTGCTGACACATTTTGTAACAGTTGCCCCTTACCCGGGGGTTATGCCCCCCTCCCTCCAGTGCTCCCTGTCCGCGTGCCCCGTGTCCATTGCATACTTTTGTGCGCATGCAATTTTAATGCCCATTGGCACTACACGACATCCCCGGCCTCCTGCTCCTGCTCCTGCAAGTTTCATGAGCCAGAAAGAGCTACGAAAATATAAATCAACAAAGTTTTTGCCCAAGAAAGAGTTGCTAAGGGTGTCAGGGGGTCAGGGAGCCAGATGTCGCAGTCTGCTGCTGCTGCATAAAACATGACTTGGCCCTCATTTCATCGAAGCGGACTCCGAGGAGCCGGCTTAAGTCGCCCACGGAGGAGAGCTCCCCCCCCGCCAATGAAACCAATTTGTCTCTAATTGCCGCACAAAGCACAAAGGGAGCCCTGTCTTCGGGCCGGAAAAATAAAATATAAATAAAATAGACCATGCAATTTGGACAGAGTAGTTTCCGTTGGCGCAAAAGTTCCTATCAGGTATGGACACTGGCCATAAAGTTGCGTTTATGTAACTGAGTCCGGTTCCGGTCCGGGCTTTTCAAAGGGATATATGACTGAAATTCCCTTCATTTTCATCTATAAATATATTAATATATATTTTTGAGGTAATCTCATGACATTTGCAAGATTTGAGGCTACTTATATGACTGACTATCCCTTCATTTTCATCTATAAATATTTTAATATATATTTTTGAGGTAATCCCATGATATTTGCAACATTTGATGCAACTGAAATTCCCTTCTTTTTCATCTATAAATATTTTAATATATATTATTTAGTTAATCCCATGATATTGGCAACATTTGAGGCTACTTATATGACTGACTATCCCTTCATTTCCATCTATAAATATTTTAATATATATTTTTGAGGTAATCTCAGGATATTTGCAACATTTGAGGCTACTTATATGACTGCAACTCCATTCATTTTCATCTATAAATATTTTAATATAGACTTTTTAGTTAATCCCATGATATTTGCAACATTTGAGGCTACTTTTTGTGCCCTTTGAAGGGTGAGTTATAGCCTTATAGGCCAGATTTCTCGCCATTCCTCAAGTTTTAGTCTGATTTCTGGACTCCCTCTGCCACTTCTGGCCGCTGTCAAGTGACCTTGCACCAGTTTACCTCAATTGCTCAACTTTTCGACCGCCTTGCACCTGCCACTCCGCCCCCCTTTTGTGCTGCACGTGTCCGCAGTGAGTTTGAGGCATTTCGCCGACTTATTTTTAAGCCCCAAGAAGTTCGGCCGAGGCGGTCAGAATGAGGTGAAATAAATATGGCCGTGTGCCTTGACCTTTAGCACCCAGAGTGCCCTCCAACAAAAAAAAGAAAATGGAAAGGAGGTGCTGGCAAATGGCAAACAAGTGATGGGTTTCTTTCCGGCCACAGCCCACATCATTATCAAATGCGGTCGACAGACAGATTTTCCAGCTAAGAAGGGGGTCCTGACAGGGCCAGGAGCAGAGTTCCATTTCAGGTTTACCTGAAATTCCCTTTTTTACGCGACAGTTGGCAGTTGCATTTAACGAATTGAATCGGCTAAGCAAACGAGTCCCACAAACTCATGAAATTTCAATTAATTTTTGCGACGGCCGCAATGGGCGGAAAAGGGGGCGGCACACCTGCGATGGACAGTTCCAATGCCGTCGCCACCCACGCCCACCCACACCTGGCCGTTGCGCCCACCTGCCCTCAACTGTGCCGAGTGATGTTCAAAAATTCAGCAGTCACAAAACTGAAAATTCAATGAACAAAACAACAACAAAAACCAACAAGGGACTGTCAAAGTTGCAAAAGTAGGGGATAACCTTTGTTTTTATTCATTATTTATTTACATATATACATCGGTTTGTTTTACTTTTAGGGGGAAGTACAACTAATTTATTAAAAAAGTAATAACACTGGGATTACTTTAAGCTGAACACGAAAGTCAGTTATATTACTGATATTTTATATATTTTTTATATATTTTTATATACTTATATACATTATATATTTTAATATATTTTCTATAAATTTATATTTAATA
>VNKC01000929.1:0-13265 GCA_008042775.1 Drosophila pectinifera
ACTGACTTCGCATTCGAGCAGCCGGGCGTCCAGAAACTAATCAATGCCAAGGACAAGGTTGGGAAGTACGACTTGCTGCTGGCGCCGCAGTTCTACAACGAGGGAACCCTAATCCTGGGACACCTCTACCAGATACCCATCATAACCACGTCGTCCTTCGGGTTTGCCAACTTCTACAGCCAGCTGGTGGGCATAGTGACCCCTTGGTCCTTTGTCCCCCACGCCCATATGCCCTACACCGATCAGATGACTCTGTGGGAGCGCATCGGGAATGTGGCCATCAGTGGCGCCGAGGATCTCATCAGGGAGTTCTCCTATTACCCGAAGCAGGACGCCATCCTCAAGAAGCACTTCGCGAGGCTGCTCGATAGGGTTCCGACTGTGAAGGAACTCGAGAGGAATATTTCAGCCATTCTGTTGAACACCTACATGCCACTGTCAACTGCTCGACCCATTTCCTACAACATGGTTCCCGTGGGTGGCCTGCACATCCAGCCCCCAAAGGCTCTGCCCGAGGATCTCCAAAAGTTCTTGGATGGAGCCACCCACGGAGCTATATACTTCAGCCTGGGTAGGTGTCAACTTGTTCCTTCCATATTAATTATCCGTAAAAATGCTAATAACCATTACCATCAGGTACCAATGTGCGCAGTGCCGAGCTCCCGGCAGAAACACTCAAAGTATTCCTTAAGGTCTTTGGCAGTATGAAGCAGCGAGTTCTGTGGAAGTTCGAGGATGAGACACTGCCAAATCTCCCAGCCAATGTGAAGGTGCAGAGCTGGTTACCTCAGGCTGATGTCCTGGCACATCCCAACGTGAAGGTATTCATCGCCCACGGAGGACTCTTCGGCACCCAGGAAGCCGTGTACAATGGAGTTCCGATCCTCGGCATGCCTGTCTACAGTGATCAGCACCAGAACATCAATCACGCAAAGAGGGCGGGCTATGGCTTGGGTCTGGATTACCGGACGGTCACGGAGGAAGAGCTCAAAGGACTACTGCTGGAGCTGATCGAGAACCCCAAGTACAGGAACAACATGAAGCAGGCATCCAAGGTGTTCCGCGATCGACCCCTCAGTGCCATGGACACGGCGATGTACTGGATAAACTATGTGATCGAGCACCGGGGAGCTCCTCATCTAGTCTCCGCTGGGGTCCAGCTGCCCTGGTACCAGTTCTACCTTCTGGACATCGTGGCTCTAGTGCTATTGCTTATCCTGCTACCAATTGTGCTGTTGATCGCCATCTGCCGCAAAAGTTCCAAGCCAACAAACACTCCCAAGAAGAAGGCAAAGAAGAATTAAACTGATAAATAGTACAATTTTGTAAAATGTAATAATCACCTTGCAGAGGATTTTATTACTTTAGTCTGAAGTAAGCAATGCAGTGAGGCTACTACCGCCCTGACAAGAAATAAAATAGAGAATTCAGAACAAAATAAATCTAAGCATCAAATGTCAGTGAAAAATAAAACTTATATTGAGGTTTTCTGATTATTTGAGAGCTGTTGGGCGATAATAAAGCCCCTTGGGAGCCTCAAAACATTCGAAAATCACTATACCACTCGACCTAGAGCTAAGAGAAGAGAAGCCTCAAGCATCTTCTATCTGAATCTAGATGCTTATGATAAATCCAGTTGAGCAGAATACTAAACTCGCATATATTAACGTTAGTATGTTAAACATAATGGTTATATATGTATAATATATATAATATGAAATGGCATATGAGCAAGTGTCACATCAAAAATAAAAACCGGAATGTCTACATCGCATTATAGCATTATGATTTTTCTTCTCATGTTTCTACCTGCCTTTACATAATTATTAATATATAGTTGAAGCTGATTACATTGTGTTAATAATATTTTGAAGATCGATTTTGTGGCTGTGAGGTCACTGTCGTTTATGGCAAGAACCCCTTAAGATCGCCACTTCGCATTCTCTAGATTCTATAGTCTCGACTATGACGATCGCGCTATATGGGATGTCATACGTTGGCATACGCTCCCCATCTAGTCTCCCCTGGGATCAGTTTTACCTTATGGACATTCTGGGCCTGGCCCTCATCTTGCTGTCCTTTATGCTGCTGCTCTTCATGCCGCAGGCCATTGGCAACCCCAAGGAGAAGACCCAGCTGAATTAGAACCAAAACTTGTGTTTTTATTTTAGTTAACAAAAGTGGAGATACAATTATGTTATATAGATGCTTGCAATTAATTTTGGATAATTTTGTAATACGTTTCTAGGGCACTAGATAGCTGGCAAAGTAATTGAGAACAAGGCTAACGAGTAGCGTGCAAAGACCGCTCGCAACTAACTGAACAGGATGCTGAAATGGTCGGGAGAATTAGCTTGGGATCTTCGCTGGGCCCTCCTCTGCCTTGGATCATCATTCAGAAGCTGGTTGGTGTCTGTGTTTTTAGTGTGTGCCATGTGTGTGCCATGTGTGTTGTGTGTGAGTTGTATGAGTGTCGTGCGCTTGTGTGTGTTTGTGTGTAGCTGTGCGGCGATCTCTACTGGCTTATGACCATGGACTTCTTTACCTTCTTCTCCTTCCTCTCGTGGGTGATGGTCACTTCCTCTGCGAAAGAATAAGAAGGAGGAGGACTCCGAATTAAGTACCTGCCGAGATTTGGTTAGTGCTAGTGATTATGCTCACCCTCGAACTTGGTGGGCAGCTGCTTGATCGTCTCGATGGTCTTGACGTTCTTCTCGCCGGGCTCGATGATCTCCTCCTCGTACTCCTCGATGATCTCCTCCTCGTCGGTGTCGTCGGGATTGTTGCTGGGCACGGGGTCAAACACGGTCTTCACGGCCTTCTTCACGATGCCCTCGGCCGTCACGGTGGTGTAGTGGTACTCGGTGCCGCCCTCGATCTTGATGGTCTCCACGGTGGTCACGTCGCCGGGGTTCTCGGAGGGCACGATCTTCTTAGTGCCGGACTCGGACTTGAGCTTCTTGGTGGTGGTCACATTCTTGTGCTTCTCGGCGTCCTTCAGGGTCTTCTTGTAGGCCCGGATCTCCTCCTCGGTGAGCTCCACCTCCTCCTCCTCGTAGACGGTCTTCGAGGTGGTGATGGTCTTGCCCGACTCTAGCTCCGTGGAGTAGGTGTACTCAACGCCGCCGGGAACGCGCTTGGAGGCCACCGTGGTGGTGTCGTTCTGGAAGAAGTCAGCTGGCGGCGGAGGAGCAGAGGTCTTGGGCTTCTTCTTGGACTTCTTGCTGCCATCGGTGGTGGTCGAGGAGGTGTTAGTGATGGCCTTCACGTTCTGCTCCTGCTGGGAGTTCTTGCGCACAGTGCGGTTGTTCTCGGTGATCTCGATGTTCTGGGTCTGGGTCACCGACACCCGGCGCTCCGAGGTGGTGGTGGAGTTGGACTGCTGGTCCACCACGTTCCGCTGCTGCTTCTGGACGATGCGGCGCGAGGACTCCGTGGAGTCGGTGGAGTCCACCGACGACTTGCGCGTCACAGTCTTCTTGTTCTTGTTCAGCTTGGCGGCGGTGTTGTCGTCCACCTCCGTGGGCACCGAGTCGTAGAAGGTCTTGGTGCGCATGCTGCGTGTTCCGTCCTCGTTGATGGTGGTGTACACCTCCTCGTAGCCGCCCTCGATGGCGCGGGTCAGCATGGTGGTGCGCTCGTCGATGCGGATCTCCTTGCCCAGACGCTTCTGCACGAGCTTCTTGTTCTGCTGCTCCTTCTTCATATCCTCCTCGCTGACGGGCTTCGGGTCCCAGAAGGTCCTCACCTGGGTCTTCACCGTTCCATTGGGCTGCGGTGTGGTGGTGATCACCTCGTAGCCGCCCTCGATCAGCTTGTACTGGGTGCTGGCTCCGGTGGCCTTGTCGAACTCCACCTTACCATCCTCGATGTCCGCGGAGGTCAGTAGCTCTGCGGTGTGTGGATGTATGTGTATAGTATATATATGGTTTATTTGTGTGTCAAGCAGATCCCAAGCAGATCCCAAGCTGATCCCAAGCTCTTGAGCGTGTGTGTGTCTGCGTCTGGGGGTTATTATCTTCCCAAAGCACTTGGCGGCGGCGTAATTCTAGTATTAGCTTTCTCTTATCCTAAGCTAGGTCTACGATATTGCATGGGTTCCTCCTTAAGGCAGCCTGGCGATGGGGTTAGTGCGGCTCTTAGACGTTCCCGGGGGTCGATGTTCTAGGACTCCTAAATTTGAAGCCCTCTTTGCAAGGTAATTATTGTCTAACTAATGCTAAGGTTATACTTGTATCTAATTCCGTAACTAGTTAAGGCAACCAATGTTTAAGCAATCATATTTTAGGGTAAAATCATAGCTACTTGGTTAACTGGGAACCCCGCGTCTAAGAGCCGCTTAATAAGCTTAATTTTGTACAGCATTCTGGTTCGTTGCATACGCTTTTTGGACTCTCGCCGATTCGTTGTGTGTTGGATGTGTTTGTCAATCTCCGGGACTTAGACGTGGACTGGTTGGGGCTCGGTGTTCGGATTGGGTTCCAGCTGTCGGTAATGGTAATTGGGGCGCCACTTGGAGCGACTCGCCAGGTGCGGCAGGCAGCTGTAGTGCATCAGCAGGTTCAGTAATTGCTATTTGAGCTTGCGGGCGGTCCTCTGTTTGCCGTTCTTGGAGACGCTGCCGTTTCCGCTTCCGCTTCCAGTTGGCAGCGTGATGTGCTGCGGTTGCGGCTGTGCCTGCGGCTGTGGCTGTGGCTGTGGCTTCTCGTGTCGCATCTGTGGAGGCTGTTTGGAGGTGGTAGAGGCAACAGGGGATGCGGAGGAAGCAGTGGCATTGGAGGATGCGGAAGCGTTAGCCGGCAGTTTGTTAGTTGCGGCTTTGGTGCGGGGCACGGGCACAGGATGTGGCTGTGGCTGGTCAAGCGGGGTCTGCTCCTTGCCGTTCCTACTCTCCCTGAATTTCTCCTTCGCCTGCCGCTGCTCAGGACCCAAGGATCCGTTGGCTGGGGGATGCAGCAGCTTGCTGGTGGCTTTGCTTAGCAATTGGTTATAGCTTAGTGGGTTAGCAGGGTCACTATCGATATCATTATCTGCAAATGTGGTTTTGGGTAACGAGACAGTGGACAGTGGTTTAATTCATCGCCTGGATAAACTCGACTGGTGACTGGGAAGATGCCTGAGATGCTGGGGATGAGTGGTGCTGGTGGCTACATTGATGACTCTAATGATGCTTTCCGGTAGGTTTGATTTCGGAGATGGCTTAGAAGTAAACAACTGAAAGGCGAACGACAGAACTTAATCGAACTTAGAGCTAAAATAAAAATGCACATTTAAAAACAGAGTTCCGTAAATTGAAAATTTGTTTGTGTTTGTGTTTTGTTGCTTTTTGCTGGGGGCTTTTAGTTCCTTGCTCTCGAATAAATATTACGACAATATTCTTGCAAAAAATGTAAATTATAACATAAATGGTTTATACGTATAAAGATATAGAAAGGATTTCGCAAACAAACAAACAAACATTTTGCTCTCAGCTCGAATTCGATTCGAAGAGGGGCACACACACTCAGACAACATTTTAGTTTCCATTTCATACGATTACTTTTTTATTCTCCGGATTGGATTTCCGCTTCGTTTCTCTTTTCTAGAGTTATTTTATACACACTCTTTGTTCAGGCTTTATTCATACGAAAGAAACATATGTACACATGTGGGGAGAGGGGTCAGGGGGCAGTATGCTGCAATGATTTCCGGTTCGGTTCTAGATGCAGATGAGCCAAAAGTCATCGCCATAAATCGGCAAACACACACTCGAGAGAGCGGCGAGGGAGAGGGCAAAAGTACAAAAATGTTCAATTAAAATACAATGAAGTGTAAAAGTTTGTGGCCGAGGCCAAGTGTGTGTGTTAGGGGCGTGGTCTCAGAGGGGGCTGCTGGCTGGCAACTGTGCCAAGTGTGTCGCACACCCGCACACATCAAGTGTGTCGAGAGCAGCGAGTGCAAAAAAGTTTAATTTGAAAACTTAATTAAAATTTCTGTGCTTTTTTTGCTCCTCTTTTAACAAGATTTCGGTGCCATGTGTGCGCTTGAGCCGCGGGAGGGGGGTTTGGCGGCGGCAAATAAAAATTGCATTTATGGCACTCTGGAGAACTGGGAACCTTAAATTTCAATTAGACGAGGTCCTTGACATTGACAGCAATGGCTTCCGGAAGGGGGTTGCTTTCGGGGGTCTGTGTGTTTTGATTTTTCAAGGGAAGAGTGTGTTGTGTGCTGTGTGTTGTGCGTGCTTTGTGTGTTGGATTACAACAGAAGATGGCAACAAAACGACGAATAACGAACGATTTGCATGTGGTTTGTTCTGGTTTGCTTTGTTTTTGATTTTTGTTTGTTTTTGGATTCTATGAGCTACCAGTTTGATCGGTCTCCTTCTCGGGCTTCTTGTCCAGCGTCTGCGAGATCTTCTTCCAGATGTTGTCGAAGGAATCGGCGCCGGAGTAGTCAATCTGTCCGGACTCCCAGCACTGGCGGCGCATCTGGTTCTCGTAGGCCTCCTGCTCCGGCGAGCGTTGCTCACCGATGCGCAGCTGTGACAGGGCGCCAGCCAGGCCCACCTGAAAGCAGGGCATCCAGGCGGGTTACTTCAATTTCACTCAAATAATAATAATAAAGTTCATAAATCAGAGTATATTGTGCAGTTGGCGGGTATTTTTCATGCACTACGGTTACAAATTTAACATTTATTAGCAACAAAGCAGTACGAGACAGACATTGAGATGTTAGTTGCGGTGAACGGTGCGTATGATTAATATGACAACGGAGTGCCACTCGAGGCATAAATCACGCATACGCAGCGTGGCTGCAATGCACTCCGGCTGCTTACGTTTGCAACTCGTGTCCCGGCGACCTTCTGGCAGATTACTATGCAAAACGGAGGAGAGGAGTCGAAGGAGGGTGGTGGAGATGGAGCTCATGCAACACACAAGGATGAAGTGCCTTTCCCTGCAGCTGAATCTGTTTCTGTATCTGAATCTGATGACGATGTTGGCCGTAACGAGGACTAGATGACGATGACGATGATGATGATGATGATGATGGGGATATGAATGCTTGACCAGGTGCCCGGGCAACTAATAATAAATCAACAAGCGTGGCCCGTATCCAGGCCACACAAGCACACAGCGCTGAACCATGAACCAAGCACGAGAAAGGACCAAACGACCATGAACAATGAACGATGACCGGAGGCGAGGACGATGACGGTGACGATGACAAGGACAATTCGTATGCAAAACACTGACTAGACGGAAACCAGGGCATTACATTATCACTATCACTAGCACTAGCACTTGCACTGGCACACCACTGTATCCGATGCTGATTGGGAGTTGGACGTTGAACGAGGTTACGGGTTGGGAGGTTCTACACAGAAATATGATTGAATATCCCTCTGGGGGGGACTTGGCATTAACAGATATAATAGATCTTGTAGAACTTGAAATTATTAATTAGGGAAATTACTCAAGAAGCTATTAATTTATGCAAAATGGAGAGACAATTCCATAAAATCTAAATCTAATCTGTAAATCAAACCACATTCGACCTCTTTCAAGGATAGCTTAATGCCCAATTGATCTGATATGTTAATGCCAAGTTCCAGAGGATATTAACCCCTCATTGTTTCTGTGTAGCTTCTGCTGGCCAGGATTGATTGATAGCCTTTACCTCAGGCGGCGCTTCGGCTGCAACTTCATGATCTGGTTGGTGGTTTGTCGCATTATCTACTTTCTGACTATGCACAGAATGATGTGGCGTGGGCGTGGACGAGGGCGTGGGCGTGGGCGTGGGCGAGGCAGTGGAGGCTGAGGCTGTGGAGGCGTGTTCTGGCGGATGGTCAGTGTGCAGCTCATTGCTATTCACATCTATGGATGCAGACTCTTCGGCATTGGCAGTGGCATTGTAGGACTGAGGCGGAGGAGGAGAAGGAGCGGTAGGAGGCAGTGACTCTGGTGGGTGGCATGCATTGTCATGATGCCACTGAGTGGCATGTTCATTAGCAGTCGCATTCCCAATGTCCTGGCTATGATTGTGCTGCTGCTCCTGCTCCCGCTCCCGCGCCTGCTGCCGCTCCTGTTCCCACTCCCTCTCCTGCTCCCGCTCCCGCTCCCGCTCCCGCTTCCGCTCCTGCTCCTGCTCCCGCTCCTGTTGCTCCTTCTCCAGATTCTCATAGTAATCTGCCCAAGGATCGCGGAACTGGCGCACATGCAACAGCTGGTGGTGCAGCCGCTGCTGCTGGTAGTACTCGTGCTGCTGCTCGCGTTGCTCATCCGCCGCGTATTCGCTTCGCGAGTGCATTAGGTTCAAGCTCAGCCACTGACACGATGTTAGATATATAGGTAGATATATATACAGGCACGATAAATGCGATTCGGCATGTGGCAGTAGTCATGGCAATTTTTTTTAATTATACAGAATGCGCAACATAAAAGAGCAAGAGTTGGAGAATAAGAATGAAAATCAAAAGTAAATCAATTTGAACAAATAAAAAGAAACCAATAAACGACACAAACAAAAAAAGAAAGGGAAAAGTGGAGAAAGAATACCCAGAAAAACACATCAAGATGTCCAAGATATATCTAAGAGAAAATTCCTTAATAAATGGCAAAACTATAAAACATTAAGGTCAGATTCTTTAGGTAATATAAAAAGCGGATCCATTGGAAGATTTTATTAACATTTATAGCCTTTTTTCCAAGGAGAGTTGAGGATTTAATAAAGGGCTATTAAGTTTTATTTTACTATTTTAATTTCATTGACAAAATCAACTATTTTTGCCAAGAATAAATATTTACCTATATCTTAACTTTGAAGTACGACTTCTCATAGGTTTTTGTTTAATTTCCTGATACATATTTCTGGGTGTACATAAGATGCTGGTGTGTGTGTGTTGTGTGCGTTGGTGTTATGGGATATATAACTAATGATTCAGTTGAAATTTTTCTGGCATCATCCCCCTTTTAAGCCCACAAGCCGGCGAATCATCTCCATTCTATGGGATGGCGTGAACCGAAACATTTCCTTGGCTCTTGGCCAAAAATTGATGCAAATTAGAAAAACAGAAAGAAAGTGAAATACTAACACTGAGACGAAACGAAACGTGACACACACACCACACACACAGCACACACAGTTGGACAAATATTACAAAAAATACAGCAGAAATAAATTAAAGAGAGACCCAATTACCCCGTCAGTCTGTCGGTAGAACAAAAAAAAGAGGTTACTCTGGGGCGTGGCTGCTAATCGGGGAAAAATCAACAGAAAATTGCAAAGCGAAACAAAAAATGTACAAAGAGGAGAAATAGGCAATAAGAAACTAAGAAAATAATGAAGAATAGACATTTAGAGTGAAGTGAAACGATAACGAGGTCAGCTATCGGCAAGAAATAGCAAACAGATCGAATATGCGTTTGTTTTTCGCCTGCGTCGTTGTTATTTACTCGGTGGGATAGATGGATAAATAAATAAATATTTGCGTTATAATTAAGATATTTACACGGGGTGCTCAGGGTCTCTACAGATCTGGTGCGAGATGGTTGGGGATCTGCAAAGATCTGCTTACCTCTGGCGGGGACCCGTGGGCTATCGCCTCCTCGGGATCGCTAGTTACTGTATCTGTTCCTGGCTTTAGCTGGTCGATTAGCGATTAGCATTTGGCATTTAGCGTTTGAGGGTTAAGAAACGAAGGCAGGGAGCAAAGAACATGGGGTTAAACAATAGAGTTCTTGGGTTAGCAAGGGGACAAGGCAACAATATTCAGTCTCGGGGCTGCAAGTCCGGTGGAGATAAAAGATCCAGGGGCTGGGTATAGTGGCTGTTCACTCACCATATCGGTGGACAGGGACTGGATCACATTATCACAGAAGATGTTCCACCACAGCTGGATCAGATCCTGGGCATGGGCATAGTCCGACGAGACGCTGGCGGTCTTTGTCTCCGAGTTGAACTGAATCAGCCATGGCTTCAGCTTGCCGGCGAAATGCAAAATCTTTATCTTATCTCTGAACCTGTAATGACATTGGGTATTATATATAATCCAGAGATAGTAGATAGTAAATAAATATACTCACTGTTTGAAGGCGGGCAGATAGCAGTAGGAGGCATAGGCCGTCACATTGTAAACGAATGGCAAATGCTTCTTGATGTCCGCCGTCGCCCAGTCGGCGAAGAACTGATTCAGCAGACCCTGGTCGCCGCCATCGAAGCTGCCGTTCTTAACGGCGAACTCTGTGATCTGGCCAAAGGTCTCCACGCTGGGCTTGAACACAAACACGCCGGAGTTGAAGCAGTCCGGCCAGCTGACATCGGGAGCAGCCGACAGTTCCTCGCGCTCGAACAGCTCGTCGCAGTTTTGCAAGACCTACGAGGAATTAGGGAAGTTTAATATATTTTCCATTCTGTCTCCGTATCTTCTGTATGTAACTCACCAGTGTATCCGCATCCAGGAAGACGCACTTCTCGAACTGCACCAGACGCCAGCAGTGCAGCTTTGTGAAGGTCACGCCCAGCTCGGGGCGGGCAAGGAGCGCCAGATTGGCGGCATCCTGTGAGTCCAGCACATTCACCTCCTGGACCACATTGTAGACCTCCTTGAGGCGGTCGCGCATCGCCTGCGAGACGGTGGGCGTGACCAGGACGGCCAGCTGGTGGGCGGTGTTGGCCCGCTTCAGCGAGTGGGCCAGCACCAGGGCACCCAGCGAGTACGTGTCATTTGTCGTCAGCGTCACCCAAGCGAACTCTATTTATCGGAAGAGAAGTACAAATCAAGGGTTAGATTGCATATTACAGGAATCTGGCAGATTCAATTACAGCCACTACAGCAGCTGCAGATACATTTATTGGTTACAGTTAAATTGCACGTTTCACTGCAGCAGAGGCAGCAGCAGCTGGCAAAGGGAATTCGTTTTGTATTTATTAGTTTCGGATTCAGCAAAAAATATATGGATTGTAAATAAACAAGCGCAGTTCTGGGTGGGCCCAGTATGGCATGGAATGCTCCACTTAGAGAATAAGTCAAGTAAAAACTAAGTAAAGAAACTAATCTATAGGGATTTATTTGAAGTATGAAATTTCTATAATTAAAAGCAGTAAATATTGTTGTTTTCAGGCATAAGGCAACTATTTAGGTCTAGGTCAGAACTAATTCCATCATGTAATAGGATTAAAAAGGATTGTGATTTAAAAAGAGAACATTTCAATTTAAAAGGTACAACTTTATAAATTTAATAAAAAACTACTCTCATTTTCTGTTTGTTGAAAACTATCAAGTATCAACCATCATATTCATTTAAAATTATCTTAAAAGGTGTCTAAAGTTATTAAATAAAATTTGAAAAGACCCTAAAGTACTGTAAACTATATATTATTATTATTATAATTTTTAAACCTCACAAATGAAATCAACTAAACAATGATTTCTGAATAGAGTTGAATTTCCTTAGTTTTAGTTTTTGAATAATTTAACTACCATTTTTAAATTTTGTGTTTAAATTTTCCTCAATTAGTATTCTTTGTGTGTGCATAGAGACACACATGTTCAAGTGCGGGGTATGCAGATCTCCAACTGCGTCAGCACCCACATGCATCCCAATTTCATTTGCTTTGTTAGAGCGCAAAAAAAAGAATATTGCAAAAACAGCTGAAAAAATCATAAAAGATTGGCAAAATCAAGCAAAGCTGAGCAGAGCCGAGCATATTTCAGGCGCGTCCGAACGGGCAATTAGAATTTTGCGTAGTTGGCATTTAGTTCGGGGCGAAAGCTATACAGATAATTAATTATTCATAGCGATGGCTTTATCCTATGTACGATTATATGAGGCGAATATGAACTTGTTCAGCAGATTTGCAGATTCCTCACTCGATGGGGAATTAGTTTTGGAATATACATAGTTTATAGACTGAAACTGATTTTGTACAACTGGTGGTATTTGGTATCGCTCTGCTTCCCCTGCTCTTAGTAGTAAGTTGATTAAAATTAATGGATTAATATCCATGCAAGATTGCTGTTGTTGAAAATGAAAAGATCATTAGAGTTAAGATAGAGAGAACATACACTTATTTTATTTCCAATTTTGATTATTCACAAGTCTATTGAAATTTGAACAATATTATGATTATGATTAGGGGTATTAATGCTACGAATTCGGAGAAAATAGTTGGATATAGTATATATACAGGTTCGTGTATAGGTGTATATATTCTTTGTACATCTTGGTTTTATCGTTGAGCTAACTTTAGTTTAGATTAGAGATTAGAGTAGATTAGATAGAGTGTCGGTTTACATGGGCTTGTTGGGGTTTTAGAGAAGCGAACTGAAAAGGAACTGTGAAGCGCAGGATACAACAAGTAGATGGATAACAACAACTACCTTCTCGCTGATGCGGATACAGATACAGGATGTGTGGATGCGGATACGAATATCCCTGGGATATCAGCGACACAGTGAGCTAATCAGCGGCATTCAAGTGCGTTCGCCATAGCGCTGAGCTTGGTCTGAAGCTGATCTTGGGCTGATCTTAGGCCGATTGGGTTGGATTGAGTTCGGGATGATATCATTATCCTCCGCCGGACATTGAATGTACATCAAGTGTGTGGTGTGTGTGTCTGTGTGGGTGGTGTGTTCAGTGTGTTGTGTTTGGTTTGGTGTGTATTTTGTGTTCTTAGTGCGAGTGAAAGACACATCACAGATGCTTTCTTTTCTAGTCTGTGTGTGAAATGAATCGCTGGGCCTAAAATAAAAATGAAATCATTTACTTTCGGCCAAAAAAGAATGGATTTTATTAACTTTCTGACTTACCGGATGTGTGCAAAAAATGACAACAAAAATAATTCACATAACAATCAAAAACTTATGTGGCGGAAAAAACGATGAAGAAACTGAATTTCAGCAGACGTCATTAATAAATTTGGTGATTTAAACAAAATAAAATAAACAACACTCGGTCTAAAAATAATCTCGCAACAACTGTTCAAAGTGTCAAAGCGAATGCGTTGCGACGCGACAGTTTCCTTAAAAATATATGCTCTTAGCGCGTAAACTTAGGTATAAGTAAATTAGCGATTTATGTGACAGCTAACTGTGGGAAAATCCCCTGAGAAGTAATCTATTTTTCTGTCAGTGTTTAAAAAGAGAAGATGATGTACCGCAAATCTCTCTTAAAAATGTATAAATAAGCATACATGCGTGACAGGTAAATACTTATAGTAAAAAAAACATAAGAAAGGGTTACTTTATTCATATATATATATATATATATATATAATTTGCACTT